>VMDO01003851.1:0-135359 GCA_007922755.1 Pedetes capensis
CTGTGGCATCTGATCCCGTCAGATCTCGGAAGCTAAGCAGGGTCAGGCCTGGTTAGTACGTGGATGGGAGACAGCCTGGGAACACCAGAAGCTGTAGGCTTGGGAGAAGGACCTGGCAACCCCCTCCCAAAAATCAATCTGCCATTGAAAACCCTATGAACAGCAGAGAAGCACTGACAATAGTGTTTCCCCTGTTGTACAGAGGGTCGCTATGAGTCGGATACCGACTCAAGGGCACCTAACAACAACAATTGTACATAGGGTCGCTATGAGTAGGATACCAACTAGATAGCACCTAACAACAACAACAAATATATAAATATATATAAATATATATATATATACACATATATATACATATATATGTATGTATGTGTATATACATATATATATGTATGTATGTGTGTGTGTATATATATATATATATATATATGAAATTGTTGTTAGGTGCCGTCGAGTCGTGTTCGACTCATAGTGACCCTTACAAGGTTTTCAATGGCTGATTGTTTCTGGATTGCCTAGGGAGTGGGTTGCCACATCCTTCTCCCATTTTTTGTGGTGCCAGGAATCAAACTCCGGACCTCAGAGATCGCAGAGCGGCGTTCTACCAACTGAGCTAGATCCCAGCCCGCCAAATTTACTTATTTATTTATTTATTTATTTCAGTACTGGGAAATTGAACCCAGGGCCTCGCACATGCTAGGCCAGTGCCTCACCACTGATCCACTCTCTCAGTCTCTTTTTTTTAATGTTTTCTTTTCAGAAAGAGTCTTACAAAGTTACACAGGCTGCCTCTGGCCTCCAGCCTGCAATCTTCCTGCCTCAGCCTCCCAAGTTGCTATGATTACAGGTACTTGGCTTCCTATCATTATTTTTAAAAATAGGATATTTAATTTTTTTACATTTGCTCTTTTTTCATCTTTATGACAGCCCGTTATGAGCAATGTATCAGAATGATTATTAGATTTACATATGGTATGTTTTACCTAAACTGTGATTTCAGGGATCTTAAGATTCTTAACAATATCTTCTTTCAGAGTAACCCTGAAATAAAGGTCTAAATAGTGAAACCTTCATTAGTGTGTGAGAACTCAATTTTCACCTTCAGAATATCCCCTGATTCTTTAAAGGCATTAAGATAGTTTTTATCCGCTAAGGCACAATCTAGAATCTTAACCTTCAAAGGCGATTAAGCTCTGCTATAGGAACGGCAAAGCAAAGCGAATCAAAGCCAGGTTTCAAAAGGCAACATAAACTCTTCCTTCCCAAACAGTTTTAGTTCTGTGTTTGTGTTCTTGCCTGAAACGAGACAGGGAACACAAACATTCCCATATGAACTAGATTAGAATTTACATATGAATTACATTAGAAATATGAGCTCCACCAAGGAATAATTAGCACTGTCCTGGGTTATGGGAAGGCGAACGAAATTAAATAAGAACCATTTCAAAGGCAAGTTTTGTTTTGCCTCTCCAACTAAGCTGGTTTAATCAGTGATAATGACTGAAATAAATCCGCTCCGGCCACGGTACTGCACAGCCCACCATATCGTGTGAAATGCCATTACCGGCTTAGTAAATCATACAGTCAATGAGACCGCGTCACTCACCGGTCCTTGACCTGGTTACTTTGTGTCTAATGCCAATCGTCAAGGTGGGAGAATTGGATCCAATCCGGGAACCCGGTGAGGAGCAACGCTACAAAAGTATTCCAAGGAGACGCCCTGAAAGCCAATGAGACTCTGAGTCAAGAATACATACTATGTATTGATTTTGTTGAAATTTGTTGATACTGTTACTGTGATGGTTTATTTTTATCCTCATAGAAGATGAAGACTGTCGTGTCTGTCCACAACACGGCAATGCTTCTGAGGAAATAGAGAGATTAAAACATCAACTGGCATCAGCCTGCTGACATAGATGCGCTCAGCCACTAAACAGGGCTATAGTTTATGAGCGCCTCCCCTAATGAGCTAAACTCCAGTGACCATAAAACTGAAATATAATTATGACATTAAAGATGCCTATATTTGAACTTAATTATTAATTAATTTAATGAGAGGAGAGGAGGTTGTAAAATTGCTAATTAAATGGCTCCGTAAAACTGCAGACGGTGGAGGATTTACCAAATGATGAATCCCACCACAGCATTTCTGCTGTATCAATATTCTGCTAATGTACAGTACGGCAGAAGGGCTGGCTAGAAGGTGGACGTGAACTTGCACAAGCGTGAAGTGCCATGCGACTGAAAATTCTAAATGACACCAGCCTTGGAGAGACTCCATGCCCTCCACTTAGAGCAGGTTCTGCAAGGGGATCCGTTAGACATCCAAGGAGGTCAGAGCATAGCTCAGCTGACTGCCTCACACTATTTATCTTTGTGTTTGGACTTACCTTGGATCTTAGGGTGGATGGAGGTGTCAGGGTAAACTTGATTTGTGCTATTCACACATGTGGGTCTGAAAGAAATCTAAATACTGATCCATTCTCAAGAAAAGACAGTACCTCATGCATGCGGTATGATCAGAAAATACGGTGACTGTTTATATCTCAAACACGTATCACAGTAGAAGATGCGTTGCCATTCATCTACCTCAAACAACACCGCCCAGCTTCGAGCACATTCATCTCATAGTTCCTGTGGCTTGAAGAATTGGTTCTGGAAGCTGCCTTCCGTGAGCATCTTTAGCTTCCTCTTCCATCATGACGAGGCTCCGTGTCACACATGCCTTCAGAGCGGTCATTTCTGTCTAATATGAATGTCACACAGTGTCCTCACCTACCTTATTCACCGGATCTGGCACTTTGCGACCCCTGGCTCTTTCCTAAAGTCAGAACGACGACAAAAGACCGATGTTTTGACCTGATTCAGGACACAGAGGAGGCCCTCACAACACAGCTAAGGACACTTACAAAAGAGCACTTCTGGAACTGAGTCAGAGAGCAGCAAGAATGATGGGTTAAGTGTGTTCAAAGCCAGGGGGAGTATTTTAAGGGAGATTAATGGCAATGTGTCTTTTACTGAAAAAAAACTAATTTAAGCATTCACCTGATTATTATTCTTAAATCGTACCTTGGAATATGCTTGTGGGACTGCAAGTGGATTGCGGTGATCCCTGGCAGGCAGTTTTAGCAGAAAGGGACTGTAATTCTGCTTCTGTTTGGTATCACCCAGGTCAGGGATCTTCAACCATTTTGGCACCAGCGACTGGCTTCAAAGTAGTTTTTCCATGGGCTGTAGGCAGAGAGAGGGGTGGATTCAGGGTGAGTCAAGAGTATCGCATTGTATAAATACAGATGAAGCTACGCTAGCACATGTCACCTCCTAACAGGCTCCGGACCAGGGGTGACGGACCCCTGATCTAGATGACATAAGGGAACAGATATGCTTCTCTGGCCTCAGTTTCTTTATCAATATAACAGGGCAGTTACTCTTAGGGTCACAGGGATGTTGAGAGGACTGTAATGATAAAATACGTGATTCCCTTTGCACGGGGCTCAGGCATAGATATTCAAAAACAAGAAAGAAGAACCCCACCTGTTGAATCAGTGCCTGAGAGGCCGACGGCACAGGAGGCAGGAAAGCTGCATCTAGTTCAGCAAAGAGGAAGCGGAGTGAGACTCGTGAAGGTGTTGGAAACAGCGACTCAGTGCGAGAAAAGTGGTCCTGTGTTTCATTCAACCTAATTGGGAGGAATTTTTACTGAGGTGTTTTAGCCACATGAAGGAAATATGAATAGGAAAAAATACGGATAGGAAAAAATACTATTTAGAGACCGTTACGTGAAAGCTAAAGGGATCGCGGACAAAGGATGGATCAAGTTAAACTTTGTGAACCGTGAGTTTACTGGGGCTTTGTGCTGGGGCGCGGGTAACACACAGAGAGCGTCTGTGGGCGGCTACACAGAGGAGAAACTGAGCTGAACATTTAGCTCAGCTGGTAGAGTGCTGCTCTCTGCACTCTGAGGCCCTGGGTTTGATCCCCAGCACCGCAAATATGGGAGAAGGACCTGGCAGCCCACTCCTGAAACAATCAGCCACGGAAAGCCCTGTGAAGAGCAGAGAAGCACTGATGTAGTGCCCAGCGTGGCACGGTGTCGGGAGTGTTTCGTCTGCTGCACGTGGGGTCCCTATAAGCCAGACCCAACTCCACGGCACCTGACCTCAACAACACTGAGGGGAGGGACTCCCTCCTCCAGGAAGCCCTGGCCATTTCTCAAAGCTGCACCGCCACTGACCCCCCAGCAGGCTTCCTCAGGTGCGGTGCGCACTCCCGGGCAGCCTTACGGGCAACGGTACCACAGAGGAATCTCCTCCTCTTATTCTACTCTCCTCCTCCTGGTCTGCTCTGCCCTCCCAGCCTACTGTTTACCTCTTACGTAAACACACAGCCCTCACAGGAGAGCCTTGTGACGATCCTCTCCCTCCCTCCAGGAAGGATGGTTGAGGGATTACTATGGACCCGGGTGGTGGTGGTGGTGGTGGTGGTGGTGGTTGTTAGATGCCATTGAGTTGGTGTCTGACTCACAGCGACCCTCTGTACAACAGACAAAACACTATGTCAGTGCTTCTCTGCTGTTCATAGGGTTTTCAATGGTGGATTGATTTTTGGGACTGGGTTTCCAGGTCCTTCTCCCAAGCCTATAGCACCAGGTATTCCCAGGTGGTCTCCCATCCAAGTACTAACCAGGCTGACCCTGCTTAGCTTCTGAGATCTGACGGGATTGGATGGGATGCCACAGTGCTGCGGCTGCAGGCATGGACCTGGGTAACTTGTGTATTTTGTAACCACTCTCTCTCCATGGTTGCAGGGCCAAGAACCCCAACCCCTGACCCAGGGAGCCAAGGGTTTTGTATCAATGAAGCAATCATGTTGTCTAGCCTGGAGGAACCATCTACATAAACAGGACAGATTTCAAAGAATAGCTAAATGGAGCCCAGCACGCCTGTAATCCAGCAACTCGGGAAGGGAAGGCAGGAGGATCTCCAGTTCAAGGCCAGAGGCAGCCTGTGTGACTTAAACAGACTCTGTGTCGAAATAAAAAGCAAAATTGGGCCAGGGGTGCAGCTCAGTGGTAGAGTGCTTGCAAAGCATGTGTGAAGGTCTGGGTTCAGGCCCCCAGTCTCTGTCTATCTCTCTGCCTCTCTCTCTCTCTCTCTCTCTCTCTCACACACACACACACACACACACACACACACACAAAGACCAACTAAATGAAATTCAAGTTAATTAGAAATTTTCTATACTTAATTATTTGTATAAGATAAAGTTATCTTTAACAATATGCAAAGTATAGCGAACTGATTTTCTTAGCATGAGAAGATAACTAAAATAAATCAGAATCAATGCATGGCATTCTTTGAATTACTAAAGCAAATACAATGTTCTTGCTTTCCTTTTGTTTGAATATATTTTATCATATACCCTTTTCCCGGTCACCATGAACTGCGATTCTTGTAAAAGCCAGGGCTAATTATAAAAATAGTGAATGATAGGAAAAATCAACCTGAGTGAAAGCAAATCTCTTTATTTAATAACAAAATGAATTTAATCATTGAAAATGCCATTGATTCTATCAGCGTAGAGTGGAAAAACTCATAAACCACCTTGAAAAGCTTGGGCTTGCTAAAAATCCATTTATGGATAAGGTATTAAGTGCATTAGTGGTCTGCTTATGATTATATGATATCTTGATTCCTACAGTGGAGTTGTGATTAGAATGAAAGTCTGAAAAGATTAATTAACTAATCTTGGATTAGAAAATTTCAAACTAATTGAACAAGGGAAATAATTCAGCTCATCAGCCAGGTCCCCGATTGGTACCATCCAGCACCAGATAATACAGCATACTGCGCCACGACGTAATTAGAGTTGAACAGTGTCACAGGAAAGGCGGAAAAGGCACGGAGACAGCTCTCCTTTTAAAAAATGTGGAGTAAGTGGAAGGAATCATGACAAAAATATCAGTGAATTGATATCATGAGTCTGGTCGTGATTTCTCAGAAGATGATCTCCTTTTCTATGGTTTTATTTCCTATAATTTCCAGAGTCCAAAAATATTAAATGGGAAATTTCAGAAATAAACAATTCGTAAGTGGGAAATTTTGCACCATTTTGAACAATGTGATGAAAGCTTGTTCCATTCCAATCCATTCCACCCAGGGCATGAATCAGACATTTTCCCAGCGTATCCACACAGTATAGGATGCCCACCCATTAGTCACTCAGCAGCAGTCTCAGTTATCAGACTGACTACCATGGTGTCACAGTGTGGTGTTCAAGTCATCCTTATTTTACTCAATAAAAAATAGCCCCAAAGTGCAAGAATAGTGATACTGGCAGTTTTATTATAGTATATTGCTATAATTGTTCTATTTTATGGTTAGTTATTATTGTCAATCTCTACCCATGTCTAATTTATAAATTAGATTTTATTGTGTGTGTATATATACATATATACATATATATGTATATGTATGTATGTGTGCATGTGTGTATGTATGCATGTGTGTATGTATATGTATGTATGTGTGTGTGTATATATATATCTGCAGCTGTAGCCCTGTGGCATAAATCCCGTCAGATCTCAGAAGCTAAGCAGGGTCACACCTGGTTAGTACTTGGATGGGAGACCGCCTGGGAATACCCGGTGCTATAGGCTTGGGAGAAGGACCCAGCAACTGACTCCCAAAAATCAATCCATCATTGAAAACCCTATGAACAGCAGAGATGCACTGATAATAGCTTTTCCCCTGTTGTATGTAGGGTTGGTATGAGTCAGATACCGACTTGACAGCACCTAACAACAACAACCATATATAGATAGATAGACAGATAGACAGATAGATAGATAGATAGATAATCTCTATCTATCTATCTGTCTATCTATCTATCTATCTATATATCTTTTTTAAGGAAATCCCTGTATATATAGGGGTTGGTATTATTCACAGTTCCAGGCACCCACTGGGGATCTTGGAACATATTCTCATGGTTAGAGGGGGAGCTACTATATAAGGAACTGGAATAAACCTCACTTCCTAGAGATCAGTATTACTTCTGGAGGAAGGAAACACAGTTTTGGAAGAAGGCACCTGTTGGAACACAACACTTCTCATACAAAAATTTCTTTAGTTGTATAAAAAAAGAGAAAGTACTTTATTGAGTGAAGTAAGCATGGTTAAAGTAATTATAAGTTCAGGTGCAAGGACGTTGGAAGCACAGTGCTTCGAGACTTATACTGCTTAAATTGGAGCAAAATGGGTACAGAAGGAGACAAAAGATTCGCGCCTTCTACCCTCAGCTTTGTCACTTACCAATTAATTAACCACAGTCAAGTTTTCAGGTTAATTTCTATAAGCACCAACATTTTTTCCCAAAGAGCAAGAGAATTACACCAACCCACCTTGCCTTTAAAAGGAAAAAATTAAGAAGCAAGGATGGCTAGACTGCATCTTATGTATTTTAGACATGTAGTCAGGAGGGAACAATCCCTGGACAAGGACATCAGGTTTGGGAGAGTGGCAGGTCAATGAAAAAAAAAAAGAGAACTCTCCATTAGATGGATTGACACAGTGTCTGCAACAATGGGCTTAAGCATAAGTAAGAGCGGCGTGTGCCTGGTATAGAATCAGGGAGTGTTTCTTCCTGCTATACACAGGGTTGCTATGAGTCGAATCTGACTCAACGGCACTGAACAACAACAACAACAATAAGTACTTTACAAATAAATCATAAAAATGTTACCACAGCAACAGACATCGTGGTTACAACACACGCTAGTCTTTATCTGTGGCCCACAGTCATTTAGGAAGAATGCTTTATTTTTAAAAGCTATGTTTTTTTTAAAAGGACATATGGGAACTCAATGCCACTCTTCAACAAATAAAAAGGCGAAACATCTGGTGTACCAAATGGAGAGGGAGAAGAAAATGGGCTATTTAGGGACGCCATCTTTTAACAGTGCAGGTGTATACTGGTAAACATTTGGCTAGAAAAATGCATTGCCAAGCCTGGCTCCAGATATCTGCTTTTAAGAAACCATAGATAATCGAGAATTGGTTTTTATAAAGGCTTTGCTCTCCACTCCTAATTATGACATAAAGTTTCTATGTACTGTGCTGTTTTACATTTACAGTCTTGCATTTGTAATCTGAGAAGTGTTGGGCCTGCTTCGCTTTATGAGCACTAGATCCATCATAAGTTAAAGGTTACTTTGGGGAGGTGTTGAAATGCCACATACCACGGTTCCATGAAGAGAACGCAGAGCCTTCCTGCACAAGAGAGAGTCATCAAGAGGGGCTAATCAAGCTGCCGCACCAAAGTCTGGCCAGGGGATCACCCCATGCCCGCTTCCTGGCATGTTCCTAAATTAGGTAGAAGGCCAGTCAGTTACCCAAGCTAAAAAGGAGTGGTGTCTAGTCCATTTCTCACCAGAAAGCCCTCAGATAACACATTTTTATTCTTTTTTTCTCTACTGGGGATTGAACCCAGGGCCTTGCACATACTTTGTAAGTGCTGTGTCACTGGGCTGCACTCCCAGCCCATTTTTAGTGTTTTGCCTTGCAACAAGGTCTCATCAAATTACACAGGCTGCCTCTTTTCTTGAACTTGTGATCTTCCTGCCTCTGCCTCCAGAGTTGCCGGGATTACAAGTGAGAGCCCCCACGCCAAGCTCCTATTTCCATACCTGGCAACCCACTCCCAAAAATCAGTCTGCAGTTGAAAACCCTATGAACAGCAGAGAAGCACTGACAATAGTGTTTCCCCTGTTACATGTAGGGTCGCTATGAGTTGGATACCGACTCGATGGCACCTAACAACAACAACAACAACAACAACAACAACACAAATTGCAAATGTATCGAGAGATTTGATACAATGTTACTTTTAAAACTATTGACTATTTAACAGGAATTATATTTTAGAATTAAATGGGAGATTTGATACAATGTTACTTCAAAAACTATTGACTATTTAACAGGAATTACATTTTAGAATGAAATACAATGCATGCTTATATCAATATTTGATAGCATTAAAGGAATTAGGGCTGGGATTTAGCTCAGTTGGTAGAGCACTGCTCTGCAGTCTCTGAGGTCCTGAGTTCGATTCCCAGCACCGCAAAAATGGGAGAAGGATGTGGCAATCCACTCCCCAGGCAATCCTGAAACAGCCATTGAAAACCCTATTAAGTTTTGCTATGAGTCGTACACGACTTGACGGCACCTGACAACAATAACAAAGGAATTAAGGAATATTAACAAGTATTAGCCTCATTATAAATAGTTCTGTGCTAAAGGGTTGATGAGACACTAGGAAGTTCTTGGTAGCGGGAATTCTAAGGATTTTTGATATGTGAGTATGCATTCTGAATCTCCAAGAAAAGAGAAATCTTTTGCTATATTTCCTCAAAATGTTTTACAATGGGGCTCTTTTTAAAGGACATAATGGAACACGTGCTCTGAGGATCTTCCTAGCCCCAAGATTCTGAAATCTTCTTAATTTGTTTATTCAGAATAACTATTGAGGGTCACTCCATACTGCGCCACGGTGGAGGCTAGCAATGGACACAAAGCATTAGATACAGCATCATTCTCCAGGAGCTGGAACCTCCGATGAAAAGCGGGTAATTATAAAGTAATTTCCGAGAAGGCAGGGATTAAAAAAATATTCTATTTTATTCTCTAATTAGATTAGTGTCTGACACACAGTAAGTAACTTGTTGTTGTTGTTAGGTGCCGTCGAGTCGGTATCTGACTCATAGTGACCCTCATAGGTTTTCAATGGCTGGCTGTTTTGGGATTGCCTTGGGAGTGGATTGCCAGGTCCTCCTCCCATTTTTGCAGTGCTGGGAATTGAACTCAGGACCTCAGAGACTGCAGCGCAGCGCTCTACCAACTGAGCTAAATCCCAGCTCCTTTCCTGGTATAGTCATATTCTAAAGTTGATGAGCACTAGATCCATCATAAGTTAAAGGTTACTTTGGGGAGGTGTTGAAATGCCACATAACACGGTTCCCTGAATGGGAATACTGGGCCTAGGACCCAGGGTTGCATAGATCTAACGTGCACCAAAGGATCCAGACTGATAGACATACAAGAATTTTAACAACCACAGTCACATCACCAATGCAAAACAAACAGGCAAAAATGAGGTCCCAAGGAAAGGTATATTAAAAGTAAATCACCAGCAATACGCCCAGCTGTGATAAGAGAACTTTCAGGCGGCCTGATACATTGGCACAGACTTTCTTGGGTAACAAATCATTTTCTTTGTGAGATATTCTCAAATTGAATTTGCATCTATCAGACAAAGCAAATATGAAAAGACTGTCAGGTCCGCACAGCAATCTCATATATTTACATTCTCTGCATTTGGCAATAACAAGGGAGGAAATAGGAACCATTTCAATCTTTTTAGAGTGAACAGGAAACCCAGAGCACACAGAAAGAGAGAAAGGCTGTTTTCAAGTCCAAAATAAATAACACCTAATATTGACTGGCCTGCAGCCACACCACTATGGCATCCGATCCCGTCAGATCTCCAAAGCTAAGCAGGGTGGGACCTGGTTAGTGTCTGGATGGGAGACCACCTGGGAACACCAGGTGCTGCATGCTTGGGAGAAGGACCTGGCAGCCCACTCCCAAGAAACAATCAGCCACTGAAAACCCTATGAACAGCAGAGAAGCACTGACAATAGTGCCTGGTGTGGCACAATATCAGAAAGTGTTTCCTCTGTTGTACATTGGGTCGATTTGAGTTGGCTCCAACTCGACAGCATTTAACAACAACAATAATATTTACTGAATGCTTATTATAGACATCACACTCTGTCATATCCTTTGGACTCATGATTTTATTTCAGACTCACAGTAACCCAATACAGCAGATATCATTAATACTATTTTAATATTTTCAGAGATTCTCAGCAAGGAGCTTGCCAGAGATCATTAGGCTATTGAGATGTTGAATTGAGACTTGAGCAAGACTGTCTAAATCCAAATGACTACACTGATAATTTTTAGCACTGTAAATTATTTTTCTTGGATTTTGAATAAGAAGGTCGAGGGAGGACATACTGAGGAGAAGTGTTATGGAAACAGATGTTTAGGGAGGCCTTTCTTGTAAGCTATAGTTGTCTTCCCTTGTCCACATAGGTATGTTCCAAAACACCCGGTAGGTGATGGCTAGCACCATGCCCTGTAATTTAATGCATTTTCCATCTTACCTCAGCACTTCCCATATGCTGTGGCTGTAACTTTTGTATTTTGAGATGTGACAGCAAAATTAGCAGGGATTTCTTTTTCTCCTTCTCCATTCCTGGGAAATAAGATTCATTCTTACTGTAGGTCTTAGTAACTTTAGCACATAACTTGTTTCCTTTCCTGGGGAGAACTTTTACCTTTTCACTTAAAGGAAGCACATTATAGCTTGTCTTTAGCATATCCAAATTATTGTTGTTGTTGTTGTTAGGTGCCATTGAGTCGGTATCCGACTCATAGCGACCCTCATAGAGTTTTCAATGGCTGACTGTTTCGGGATTGCCTTGGGAGTGGATCGCCAGGCCCTTCTCCCATTTTTGCAGTGCTGGGAATTGAACTCGGGACCTCAGAGACTGCAGCGCAGTACTCTACCAGCTGAGCTAAATCCCAGCCCATCCAAATTATAGGCATCACTATTCTTGCTCTTTGGGGCCATTAGTACCTTAATTGATTGAACACAGGCACTGTCATATTTGACAGCTGATCTGATAAACAAGATGGATTCTAACAAACTAATGGGCAGGTAGCATATACAGTGTGGATACACCAAACAAAGGAGTGATTCAAACCCAGGGCTCTATGGAGCAGGATGGCATGCAATTTAAAACCCAAGAGTTCTTTTTTTTTCCTGCAATTTTCAATTTAACATTTTCAGCCCAAGAGTTGGCCACCTGTCACTGAAACAGTGCAAGGTGAAGCTATGAATGAGACTGACTGCTGTATTTGGAACATAAAGATCTCCTCTAGCCAAATCTGTGAAAGAGTGGATGTGTCACACATGGTCTCAACAATGGTAGTTACTTACTTGCCATTTCTTTCTGGTGCTTCTTGTTTTTGCTTGCAAGTATCCTAGCCAAGAACAAACACTTTCTGTCGTTACTTTTTACTTTATAAGGAACAAGTATAAAGAACAAAGCTACAAGTTATCACTCAAGTTTGTTATGAGAATTATTCAGAATTAATATGAGAATTAATTTATTACGAGAATTGTTTCTCCTATGCCAGAATATCCTCAGAACCTGTTATCGGAAAATCACCTGAAGGGCTTGTTAAAAACACAGCGTGCTGGGCCTCCAGTTCCAGAATTCTGACCTGGCAATTTTGGGTGGGGGCGAAACTCTGCATCCCTGAGAAGTTGTCAAGTGATGCGAATGCTGTTGGTCCAGGGACCAGGAGGTAAGAACAGCTATGAGGTGACTATGGACTTGTTTCAGCTGGCGAGGATCCTCACACTCTGATATTTGGGGCAAGGGGTTCAGGGTGGGGCACCCCAAGCACTAGTCAATCTGAGGCGTAGGAGAAAGAACCAGATCCCATCATTTACTAAAATTTTGAGACCTAAACTTTTAGGATGGGCTCACCTGGCCTTCAGTGAGGTAGACATTTCAAGGTCACAGCCACATGTGTATCATCTCTAGCTTGCTGCTGTTGTTGTTGTTAGGTGCCGTCCAGTCGCATCTGACTCATAGCGACCCTCATAGGGTTTTCAATGGCTGACTGTTTCGGGATTGCCTCAGGAGTGGATTGCCAGGCCCTTCTCCCATTTTTACAGTGCTGGGAATTGAACTCAGGACCTCAGAGACAGCAGTGCAGTGCTCTACCAACTGAGCTAAATCCCAGCCCCCATCTCAAACTTAGGACAGTTTAATGTAATAAAGATGCCTTTTCTGTGTGGGTGTGGTGCATAGCATACATGAATTACACATCAATCTCTCAAGAGTTGCTATTCTGGGATCTGAGACAGATGGAAATGAGTACAGACCTATATTATTTTATTTTCTACTTTCCTGAATTTCTTACTTTTAAAAGCAATGGCATATCATATCCTGGCATATAATGCTTAAAAAACAAAAACCCCCACCATAAAAAACTCACCAGGCATTGTGGCACAAGCCTGTAATCTTAGTCCTCGGGAGATAAAGGCAGGAAGATCCTGAGTTTGAGGCCAGCCAGGGCCACACAGTGAGTTTGTGGCCAGACTGGATTACATAGTGAAATTGTGTGAGGGAAAGGCAAAGGAAAAGAAAAGAATAGAAAAAAGAGAAGAAAAGAGAGAAAGAAAAGAAAAGAAAGCTTGAGGCATCTGAGAAACAGTTCACACAGAGCTTAGAATAAAGAATAGATCCCATCCTAAGTGTCTTTTTTGTCTATTTTTAAAGCTTTGCTAACCCCCCCCAAATATTAATTCACACATAGACATTTTATGGGGTACACAGTGTGACGTTCCAATACCTGTCTCCACTGTGTAAAGATTGGATCAGAGTCACTGGCATATTTGTCACCTCACACAGATGATTTCTTAGAGCTGTGGACATTGAAAGCCCTCTCTACTCACTGTTGAGTAATAATACGCAGTTGATCTTGTCAACTATAGTTAGGCTGCTGGGCCACAGACGTATGAGGCCATCCGTCTACTCCACAAGCAGCCCGGTACCTGTTATCCACCCCCCCATCCATCACCCCCCACCCACCCACCCTGCCCAGCACGGCAACCACTGTTCCACTCACTGCTCTCACGGGGCCAACTTTCTGGATGCCTCTCGACTTACTGCGTCCTGGAAGTGACCTCCTGTCCCTAGGGCACCTCTGAAGCAGTGGCGTCAACTCATCCTGTCCCGTGGGGTCTGCGCCACAGTCCGGTGGCTGGTCCGTGGTCCCAAGCCACAGAGCTTGTACCACGTGCCCGGCCCCTGGCAGGAGGTGAAGAATATTACTTTATAAAGATTGAAACATTTGAGACATGGTATGTGTAAGTGAGCATTCATTCAGAATTCCTTAGTGGAATTCTGGTCAGAAAGATACTTTGCCTAAGATGCTAGATTATTCATGTTCAAGGACGGGTACGCATGGCAGAATTCTTGCTCTCACTGAGAAATCTGAGTCCCAGAGTTTGGTGACTTGCCTTGAGTCACACACACAAATATTTTCTTTCTTTCTTTCCTTTTCTTGGAAAGCTGGAACTTTTGACTTTTAGAGCCACCCTGTTCATATGGAGCCTTGGAAGGCTCCCCTCCCAGCCCATTATTTTCCTTTTCACAACTCTTAAGCCGATAGCTGGCTATTACAACGAATCCTGGCGTATGCAACATGACGCTCTTCTCTCACTGGAAGCAGCTACTAGGACTGTTCTCCCGCCAGCTGAAATCAGAGATGCAATGTTGCATTATTTCTACTTGAGAAATGGCGAGGAAATCTGTGAGTTCTCATTAAGCGCCTTCTGGCACTTTGTGAGAAGGAAAACAACTTTGAAATTATATTTTTCAATTTGATCCATGCTTTGGAGGAGAACAGAATTTGGATCATTTAGCTATGTAGCTGCAGTTCCCAGATCAACCTAATATATGGGCCACGATCTTGAAACATGAACAGATGAAGGAGGAAAGGACGGAGGCTGAGTGTGTTAACCCACGTGGGTTCTAACCCTGGCACTCCAGGGGCGGCTGAGCAGGCTGGGGGCACAGCAGAGCCCAGGGAGCTTAGTTCAGGGGTGCTCCTGGGGGCCATGGAGGGGTGTGAATAAAGGAGTACTCCAGAAAGAATGAAGAATGGTGTTTGGTTCTGCTGCCTTGTATTTAGGTGAAGATTTTCCTTCCTCTTTTCTTTGCAGTTCCCCTTTTTTATTAAAGAAATTCTCTTTATAAATTCAAAGTGCCCCCAGGACCCATGAATTCCTCTCTCAGAGAGTGTTTTAGGAACACAAGCTGAGTGAAGACCAACAGCAGAGAAGGTAGTAGTCCAATGAGAGAACTCGCTGTAAGGATAACAAATCGCTCGTAATATTTCACGTCTGAATTATCCTGCGAGGCTCTAGGTAGGGAATCTGCATGCCCCACCCGTGTGCTCCTATTGCTTTCCTGCCATCTCCTTCCAGCATTATTTAAAAGTGAAATTCTGATGGATTCTTTATTCCATCATGATTTGGTGGCATTGACATTGGAGTTGTCAGTGTTGCAGAGGATCCACCTATAGCCAGAGATCCGTGATAGGTGGGGAGACTGAGCAAGGTAGTTGATTAGTAGGCAAACCTTTTACACTGGGATCCAAGAAGGTTCACATAGTGATAAACAGAATCACAGAAGTAAATGAATAGCTTTAACAAACAGACACAGGCATTTACCAATGGTAAGAGGAGAGATTAGGGACGGTAACAGAACTGGCTGCTTTTCACATCTCCTCTTTCTGTGGCTCAGCCTTCATTCTCTCTGTGTGTAGTTCTGGGATGTGTTAGTTGGGGGTACACACGGATAGCTACTCTAGACTCAGCGACTGTGCTTTTGAAGATTGCGGTCATTTAGACATTACAGCTTCTGGGGATGAAATTTCAAGACATGAGAGGAGGAAGAATTTAGAGATTTTAGAGAAATTTAGAGAAGTTAGCGATTTTTAAAATTTATACTGCCTTTCCTATTACAGAAATCATAGCACCTAACCATTTCTCCTCTTATTTGTAAGGACCACCCGGCATAATTGCTCAAATGTTTAAAAAAATAGTAAAGGCAAGTGTTGGGAACACTAAATGTAGGAGAAGGCTGAACTTTTTGTTTTTTCTGGAAAGTAAGAAGGTAATCAGAGAGCCCTATGAAGGCACACAGGACACAGCAGCACTTGGAAAGACCCCTGTCTTAGTTTGTGCAGCTGGAGTAGAATAGCGCATCCCAGGTGACCTTCACAGAGAAGACAGATGCGTCTCCCATCCTGGAGGTTAACAGCCCAATATCAAGACAGCTGCAGGCTCAGTTGTCCAGTGAGAGTCTGGTCTTTGCTTCCAAGATGGCACCCTGAACGCTGTGTCCTTACTGGTGGGAAGGAGGGGAGGGCAAAAGTAACCGAGCTCTCTCTGTCAACCCTTTCATAAACCGCGTTATTCCAGTCATGAGAGTGGAGCCCCAGAGACCTAAACGACTTCCAAAAAGGCCCCACCTGCCAGCACTGCTTCATTGGGGATTAAGTTTCTAACACATGAATTTCCGAGGACTCATTCAACCCACAGCAAATCTCAACCTGGCGATCTGGGGTAGTTTGAAAATCAAGATAAATTACCTGTATGAATGTAACTACATAAATGACTAAGTATGTCAATAAGAGAGGAGGAAAGTCTACTCCCTGGAGAACACTGACTGACAGATGTAGCACACGTGCCATGAATGGTTTAAGGCGTGTTCAAGCCAGGTGTGGCGGAGCACTTCCATAATCCCAGCAATTGGGAGGTTGAGACAGGAGGATCAGAAAGAAGTCCGAGGCTAGCCTGGGTTATATGGAGTTCCATCCCAGCCCCAGCTGCATAGCAAGATCTCATCTCAATTAATTAATCAACTAAAATTTTAAAACATCTCATAATGAAATTTGATAAGGAACAAGATGCTTACGTCATAGTATCTCCAGAGAGTGATAGAGGGAGTGTTCTATGCACTTCAGAGTATAGAAACCTAGAATTCCATATTAACTGAGTCTTGGCATACATTGCTAATATTTCAACTGATAGCACATGCTTTTAAATAAAATAACCTGAGAAGGAAATATCATTTCTGTGATATTCCTACTAAAGATGCATAATAGTAATTGAATTATGAGGAAACATGAGACAAACCCAAGTGGAGCAACATTCTACAAAATTAGTAAGAAATCAAGACAGAGGGAGTATTCCAGATTAAAATGGATTAAAGAGACATTGTTAACTAAATGGCCTAGATCTTGGGCTGGAGAAAACAAAGTTTCTATAAGAGACATTATTAAGATGATTGACAAAACATGAACATAGACTGTAAATTGGACAAAATCATCATTTTTAAGTTTTTTTGCTATTGCTAACAGAACTACTTTGTCAGAGAACAGAGAATATTCTTTGTTCTTAGGATATGCAGACTGAGGTATTTTGGTAAAAAGTGACAGGCTGTATTAATTTTACTTTCAGTTAGCTAAGAAAAATAAGTACCCATCTATCTACTACTTATCTGCTATCCATCAATCTATCTGTCTTTTTATTTAGAGAGGAGAGTGAGAGAAAATGGAAACGCAAACGATAAGGCAAAATCTCCACAAATATTGAATAGCAATAGTGAATCATGGAGGGTCACGAGAATTCCTTTTCTGATTCTTGCAAATTTTCTGTAAAGTTGAAGTTATAACAAAATAGAAACTTGATAAAAGTCAATGAATATGAAAAGTCTTTGATGATAAATATGTGCCAGTAATGTGAAAGTTTATTGAGATGGAGAATTTTTTTATTGGGGTTGGTTGTTTTAGAGACAATGTTTTGCAGGCTGACCTGGAACTTGTGTTGATCCTCCTGCCTTGGCCTCCTCAGTGCTGGGTTTATAAGCATGCACCACCATGCTGGCTTGAAATGGACAGTTTCCTAGCATGATAAATAACTAAAAATGACCACAGAAATATAGAAAAACAGAATAGATAATATCAGATGGTTTTCCAGAGAGTTCTTGTCAACATTTCAGGAAAGAGATAATCTATAACTATACACACTCTTCCAGGGAGTAGAAAATGAAGGGCTTAGACACCCCTAACGCAGGAACCTCTTAGGCCCTAAACATCAAATCCAGCTAATGAAAACCCAAGAAATGTCGTGATTCATTACTTCATCTTATAAACATAGACACCTAGATAAAAATAAACACCAACATAGATAAAATAATTGTAAAGGGAACCGGGGGTACTAGAAATGTCCTAGCTCTTGATTTCTACCTTGGTGGCCATCCCATGGATGTATACATGTGCACAGGAGAAGGGACCAGCAGCCCAGTCCCAAAACAATCAGCCATGGAAAACCCTGCGAATAGCAGAGAAGCACTGACAGAGTGCCGGGCATGGCACAGAGTGGGGTAGGGTTTCGTTCTGATGTGTGGTGTCACTATGAGTCAGACCTGACTCGACAGCACCTAACAACAACATATATATGCAGACGTGCATCCGGCTGTGTACTTCAGATATGCGTGACTTGTGTACCCAAGTGCGTGCGATGTTACAGCTCAATAGGAGATTTTAAATATCAGCACACAGAGGGCGGTGAAACTGCTTTTCTTGTTTATCTTTGCGATCTCAACAACTCCTTTGCTTGATATTTTCATATACATTATCGCATTTTAGGATTTTTGAAAGCTTTTGTCCCATTTTCTCACTTGCTCCTGTAAAATCCCACTTAATCTTTGCTCATCGGCATTCAGTAATCCAAATGCACAATCCTAACTGCAGATGTTGAAAGACTGTGAATTAAAAAATATCAGCCACATGGAAGATGTTTCTTTAGCTCACGTAAATGGCACGTTTGTTTGGTTTCTCCAGTCTTCATCTTCCCTTGGCCTTTCCCATCTTTTGTGGCTGGCTGCTTGGTATGGCCGTCTTCCAGGGCCCATAGAGAGCTCACAGGGCCATCCAGTGTATATTAATCCTCTGTGAAAACAAATAAGTTGAGTGTTTACTCTCTAAGTCATTAACAGTGGTGGTTGGTATTGATGGTATTGGTCTGTGTGCTGCCCATACAAAGGCCTGCGGATGGGAACTCTGCCTAAGAATTTCAACAGCTTTTATTTTTAACTTTTTGTCTCCTGGTCTGGTGCCCAGTTATATACAGTTGATATCCATTACCTTGTCTGTGTAAATCCTATCTTCCTTTTTCACTGGTGGGTGAATATTACAAAGCAACAAATAGTAGCTCTGTCTGATTTTGCACCAAGACACTGGGAAGTATCTGTTAACACCAAGGACAGAATCTTCATGGTTGAAATGCGATAAATAAAATGGAGCCAAACAAAGAACAACCAAAAGCCCTTTGCTTTCCAGCATTACACCGACTATGATGTATTTTCTGAAAGCCACCCAAGTATAACTATTTATTTTAACTAAAGTAATCAAGATTCATGTCAGCAGCTATGACACACACTGTTTGCTAAAGAACACATAGAACAATTGCCCAGGGCAAGCTTCATTAAGAAATCAGATAAAATTAGCAAAACTGATTATATTTCAAAACTCAGCAGTAGCTAAAATTACCATTCAGGAGCTTCCAATTAACACAATTGGTCTTGTTACAATCAGCTATCGTAATCTCATTAGCTTATTATATTTTAATCATTGGATATCAGCACAGCAAAATGCATTTTATTTTGCATGGCTAAAGACTGGCCAAATTGGGTGAGTGGCCTCCAAGGCGGTAGACCCACACAGCCCTCTGGGACTTGGCATTTCGCCCACTCTTTCGGGGAATCACACTGATCAGTGTCAAAAGTCCATAGACCCCGTTCCCTAGCAGTGAGAGGAATTCTGGAAACAGACATCCGATTCAACATCCACTGATGGGGGGATTAATTACCGGTATATAGCTGGCACTGCGACTTAAATCATTTTATAATGGCATTTGGAGAATTGAGAGTTTATGCAAGAAAGAGAGAGAAAGACGGAGAAGAAAAGGAGAAAAAGAACATAGACTTCTCTGTGTACCTGTCTTTAACTACCATCCCTCTTTTTTTCACTATCTCTGGTCATAAATATGTTCTGAAGATACCTTCACTGCGAAAACAAAATCTTTTTGTCTCGTTACTAGGAGCAGTGGGCACATAGCTGGAAAATGGGTATTTCATTGATACCTAGTATTGCCTGCTGCAATGGGATTATGTCCTATTAATGGGAACTGGGGTGGAACAGCCATCTCCAGAAAGCCATAGGTTGCCCTGTTTTCTGTCTGAAAATGCTGCGTGTTTTATGAATTGCCTCTATCTTTCGCACCAGGAATGTGTCTGTGGCTGAGGCCATAATAGGATTTTCCTAAATGATACAAAAATACAAATATTTTGACCAACCAGCTTGGAGAGGTTGCTTATTTTCCATCAAGGTTTAGCACCACATTTTGCCCCCATCTTTTAAGAATATTTTTGATTTTGCATTTCTACTATGAGTGCTTTGTGTAAAGACGTCAATGATCGTTAACTGTGTACGGCAAAAAGGAAAACAACAGAGGCAGCGTGCCAATACATGGGCAAATCCTTGTTCTTGGCAGGACCCAGTGAAACTGGAAAGATATGAGGAGGTGAATATTTATAGAAGGACATGCTGGGAAATTCAGAAATCCTTCTGTAGCCTTGGAACTTTACTACGCCTTTTTAAGTGGTTAAGACTAATTCTGCCATTAAGAAGCATCCACTCAGCTCCTGATATTTTCCTGTCCATAAATAAATAAATGAGGAAAAGTGCCCGGGAAAATCCCAAGAGGGAAAGTTAAATGAAAATGGAAAGAGTTCTTCTGTGACTATCACATTACCATACCTAAGCACTAAAAAGGTGAACGTTCATCATTATTAAAATCATTCAATTTGTGTCTTTAATTATAACTTTTGGGGGCATGAATGGCTCCAGAGAAATTAGTCTTCTATTTGCTCCATGAAGGAATTTAATAAGTAATACATTATGTTAACTGATTTTTAAAAATCCATTTAATTTTTCCCTGAATTCTATTTTAGGATGATGAGTTCTGATATTACAGGATTTCTTGTCCAAAATCTCCTGATTAGACGGTCATATATCTTTGTGTCTTAAGACATGAGGTCCAGGACTTTGTGTATTTATGATTTAACTTGTAAATTGCTCAGTTTGAGCTATCAGCCAGTTAGCTGTGTATGAACCAGCTACACCCTCAGATTCCTTTTATGAAAATCTACTTGGATTATTTGAATGACGGTCCCCGGGTGCCTTCATGCCATGGTCTTCATTTCTAACGGCGACACTTGCATATTTAGAACTGCTCAGGTTGTACAATCAATAAATCTCTTCTCGCCTGTCTGATTGGTCTGCAGATGGGTACCCAGGTGATGACGGATCAACATGGCCTTCGTGGCAAAAATAATTTCTTAGAATCCTCCACATCTATCCTGACGACAGTGGATAATTACGTTCAATTCTCGTGGGCAACAACACTTGCAAAGCACTTTTCAGAGGTGGCTTTGTAAGGTCATCCTGAAATTCCTTAGCGGAATGCAACAAGGAAAGCAGGATTGGAAGGTTCAGCATCTTGCTTTCCACAGTACCAGGCAAAGAAGGTTTTTATAGGCAGATGGCAAGTGTTCCTGTCAGTGTAAGTACCCACACATAGGCGTGCTCATCTACATCCAGAGAAGGTTAAGTACGTGTAACTTTCTACATTTATACACACATATGCACACAAGTGTAATTTAATCAAAATTTGCCAAACATAAACAGTGAGCTTTTACTATTTAGCATGAAAACCATTATTCTTGCCATTGCCTACCATCTGTTCAGTGTTTATCCAGTTTAACAACTATCTTTTGTTTCTATACATTATGTTTGGCACATGACATTAAAGACTCCGTTAAAGTGTCAGAGGCAGATCATTTCAATGTCAGATGACAATGGTTCTCGATGGGTTTTTGCTGTACCTGTTGCCACAGGAAATTTCTTTCAACGAAATCTTACTTGAGTTGAGGTTGGGCTCAGAATCCCACTGGCTTCTCTTTCTCATTGCTCCCCACTGGGACACTTTGAGGAAATGAACAATTCAGTGCCGTTTGGACATCATCATGATGCCGTCAGTTGAGTAAAGGTACAGGAAGCTGTAAGAGTCTAGGAGACAAAGGCATTTGGCCTCAACAAAAGTCTCCATGGCTGTTACCTAGAGGAGAGGATGTCTCACCAGGTGTGAAGAAGAGGCGAGCAGAACACCCAACAGGATATTAGTACTGAATGTCGGTCACAATCGATTAGTAACAAACAGCCTGAGGAACGGCACGGAGGTATAACATAACACTCGAGGGCAGGAGATTATAAAATAGATGATGGGAGACAACTTCAGGATCAGAGATGGTATTGAATTCAGTACTAAATAACTGCCTTTTGCATATGTGATGAATACTGTTAGAAAAATGGCGTGGGAAGGTTCCTATAGTAAATATGGAGCTCCAGCTGCATTGTGGGGCGTTAATAAAGGTAAGCCCAAAGAGGTAAAATTCTGCAAAGATTTGATGAGGCTAAATATCTAATCCAATGTCACACAGCCAACAATGGCAGTGGAAAAGCAAGAAAAGACTTGAAAAAGTTTATCGGGCAATATAGACAGAAGGGTCACACAATTAACCCATGTTTAAAATATGGCAGGATAAAGAATACTGGATTGGTGGCATCAAGAAAGGGATGCAGGAGTAGTGATGTTAAGTAGTAAATATAAGGAATTAGAGGGACATAGTCCATATCCATCTAGATACATGGAGACTTGTACTTGGGGTTTAAGAAACAGGTTGGAAGTGTTGTCAATATATGTTGTTGTTGTTAGGTGCTGTCAAGTTGGTATCTGACTCCTAGCGACCCTACATACAACAGGGGAAATACTATTGTCAATGCTTCTCTGCTATTCATAGGGTTTTAAATGGTGGATTGATTTTTGGGAGTGGTGTGCTGGGTCCTTCTCGCAAGCCTACAGCACCTTGTGTTCCCAGGTTGTCTCCCATCCAAGTACTAACAGCATGACCCTGCTTAGCTTCAGAGATCTGACGGGATCGGATGCCACAGGGCTGTGGCTGCAGGCTCTGTCAGCATATACCACACACATATAAATAAAATCTATGATTGTGGCAGGAGCTGCCCCCAATAAAAACTGTAGTCAGATGAACAGATGACCAGGACAGTTTCCTGAGAAACCCCAAAGTTAAAGGAATATGGCGGATGAGGGGAGAAATGGGGAGGGGGACCAGAGGAAAAGCAGACCGAGAGGTCACACTGGAGCCTAAGAAAGAGAGTCTTGAGAGAAGGCTTCCATTCGCCATACGGTTTCCTAAACCTCCCTTAGAAAGTCCAGTCTGACCTACAGGCTTCTTCTGCCCATGTGTTAAAAACCCAAGGTTTCCTGACATGAAACAGAGTTGGGCATTCATTTATCCCTTACTCTGGTGGATTTTTCCAAGTCAAACCCAACACTGGGTCTGAGGTTACCATTTCTGTTACGGATGTCCAAATGCTCAGACCAGACTACAGGATCAGAACCTTCTCAAATCTTGACACGGGCTTCACTTGACCTTGCCTAGCCACAAGTGGTCTTTATCCATGGCCCTGTGCCCTCTTCACACTGGAATTTATACCACCTTCTCCAGATACCTTTTCTCTTCCATCTCGGTCCTTTCTCCACATCTCTTCAAAGGTGCAGAGTATATGCTTGTATCAACCAAAACTCACAGTGGATTATCGCGGTTACTGAGCAGAGAAATTCTACAGGGTTTATACAAAAACATCGAACATGGTTTACCTTATTATTCTAAAACTTTCTTGTGTGTATGTTTGAACCATATGAAATTGCCATTCTTACAGGTCAAAAGGTGGAATAGTAACAATTTCATACGGTTTGATCCACTTTATGACTCTAACACATTCCTGCTTCTTAAATAATATAAGAAGCCAAAGTACAAAATATCAATGTACTTTTTGTTAGAAATATGTAACTTTGGATGTGCTGTTGATCACAAATCATAAGACACTCAAGATTTTTAATTGACGCCATCAGCATAGAGCCATCTATTGTGTATTGTCTGCGAAGGATTATTCAGGTGGTCCGACTCTGTGTGTATCAGGAGCTCTGGGCTGTACCTCTGCCCCTCAGCCCCCTGGGTACCAGCCATTAAACTGCTCCTGCTGGGCTTAGTGATGAGGAAAAGTCAGTAACCCTCTCCAAGTGTGGACATCCAGTAATAGGGAGCTCATTTGTTTATTCATTCAATTAAAAACCAATTATTCTTTTGTTCATTAAGTGAACATTTATCCACTAGCCACCCTGTGCTATTGAGCAGTAAGTAGTTCATGGGAGATTGCTGGGTTTAATCTGAGCAGCTTGTTGTTAGGTGCAGTCGAGTTGGGTGCGACCCTCGTAGGATTTTCAATGGCTGATTGTTTTGGGATTCCTTCGGGAGTGGACATCTATGTCCTTCTCCCGTTTCTGTGGTGCTGGGGTTAGAATCCGGTCCTCAGAGAGTGCAGAGCAGCAGCACTCTACCGACTGAGCTAAACCCCAGTCCACACTCTGAGCAACTAGATGCCTTTTTATCATACTGCTTAATATTACCCAGAATATGTTAAAGAGTTTCTGGTCACTGATGACAGAAGGTTATAGGCGACATAGAGGAGCCCCTGAAACTGCTTTATGTTCAATCCTGTTGCACCCACACAAACTCCACAAGAGGACTCCAGGGTTCCCTACTCTGTGGTTTCTTTGAACTGGGCACCCCACAGATTCTGGAGACCCTTTTCTCACTCTCCCAGCTCTTTGCTTATCATTTGCATCTCTTGCACCTGAGCTTCTCAGACTTGCTGCTATTGACTTTGGGGCCTGGATAATTGCTGTGGTGGGGGCTCTTATTCTGTGCTTCATAGAATATTTAGCAGCATCCCCAGCCTCTGCCCATGATATGCCAGGCGCCCACCTCTCCCTCTGAGTCCTCCAATCATGACCACGAAAGATGACTGTGGACGTTGCCAGATGTTTACGGGGGAGAGGGAGGAATCGGCTGCAGGGGAGGCAGAGGTATTGCCCCATAAAACACAGTTCAAGGTCTTTCTCCTCCTCTGTGTCCTACGGCCCCCGAAGGTAGCAAAACATCCCTTCTGGTTATCTTCCCTTTCGTCTGTCTACACCTCCAGGACAGCATGTGCTGGTCACCAGCTAGACTCGTGCACAATCCCATTACGACACGTAGACGCTAATGTCTACGAAAGTCCTTCCTGGAAAATGCTTTTATTGGAAGCCGGGGAGGAGTAAACTAGTCTCCTCCACTATTATAATAACTAGGGTGTCACTCATGGCCGACCTCGAACTTCTCCCATGGATGATGTAAGAGGCTCCAAAGACAGTGGTTGTCCTCAGCCTGACAGGAACATCTGTAGGTGTTAACAGATTGCATCTCTGTTAGTAACACCAAGTTACACAAATGCTCAGTTCTCCAAGTACAGAGCAGCTCAGAATTTGCTTCATTAGGCTGGGGCATGGTTCCATTTCCAAAACTCCCCCGTGCACGTTTCCCAGGGGTATTTGGATGACTGGACATGGGCTGCATTTTCAGGAGGAAGTAGGGGTCCAGGTAATGACCTGCCTTGGGTCTTCATTCTTTCATTTCTCACAACAAAACTACGGGTTTTTTTTTTCTTTCTCAGGAAAATAAAATTAATTTGGAGCCTCTCAAAAATCTTGGCATGTAAAACGGTGCAACAGAACCCCAATTTTGGGACTGCTGTGATTGCATTCCCTAGTTAAGCACCCTAGATATCAATACTTAATGGTATTCTCTGAGCTCAGCCAGTGAAGAAAATAGGGTTGTTATCTATCAAAGCACATTTTAGTTTCTGACAAGTAAAAGGCAGCGTGGGGAATGCAGGAAGGCTGAAATGAAAGCCTAAAAGAAAACTCATATAACATCTGGTGTCCTTTATCCCCCGATGGCCTTTCATAGCATGATATGATGAGCTCGTTCTGATTTAAGACCTGATGATTTGGTTTGAAAAAACAGGAGGAGGGGGTAGATGCAGCCAGGCTGGCAGCAAACTGGGATACAAAAATCTGCTCGAATAATTGGAAACACAACAGATTTTTTTGTCACTGATGCCAGTGGCATCTTGGTGTATCCATCTCTCTCGGCTGAATTTGTAAAGTGCATTATCTTATTGGTTTTAAAGATTCCATCTCACTTTTTTTGCAGGGGGATACGTGAGCAAATCAGTCATGATGGATAGCCTAATTTTCTGGGCTGAATAAACCAGTTTTATGAGATTGCTGATTCCTAGGTTATTAGTTAACAGAAACATTGATCAATTTTTAACCTTAAAAAAAAAGCCTTTCCAAATTATTGCATTTAAAATGTTTCATTATTGTTACCAGAGTATTTGGAATGAATATGCTAATGAAAGGATCCAGAGAGGGCCCTATACAGTTGTTTTCCTTTGCCTTTTCTATTTTCAATTCAAATGCTAAAATTGGCCTGAGCCACAGATGTCAGAAGATTTAGTAATTACAAGAAATCATCTCTGATCAAAAAGCCAGAGGAAGGAGTAGAGAATGATCATTTCCTACCTAGAAAATATAGGTCCTACTTAATTCATTGCAAATTTCTTACTGCTTCATTTACAAAAGCCGGAAAATAAGGAGAACCAAATACTATAGAACCATATTTTTTAAATTAAATGAATCATTTAAGGTTCATTGGCTGTGGAAGTACCTGCTGGTAATTAACAAGGAGTAGGGGTTTGGTTTGTTAATCTGAACCTTTTGACAACAGATAGACAGCATGGATGTCCCAAATTTTAATGCTCCAATAAAAGCAATAAGAACCTACAACACCCACTTCCTGTATTATTATCTTTCTCAAATTTGAAGAGCAGTCACAAAAATAAAATTTGGGGGTATTATTACCTAAAAGCAGGGAGTTATAATAAGTAGGCCACAGTGGCTTGGGAAGAATTAACATAAATTCAGGCATAAGGTTTTGACAGACAAGATGTGCCTGTTTTTTTTCTTCGTTTCTTTCTCTTTCTCTTGTTTTTTTCTCCCCATCTCCTTTCATGTTTGCATCTTAGCGGATATAAACTCTTCCTAGTCTGAACGGCAAGGAAAGGAAGTTACTCCTTTGTAAAAGGAGAGAAGGGAGTTAAAAACTTCTACGCGAGTAGACATTACTGTGAAATGTTATCTTTTGTTAGTTCAAAGGTTCCAAAGATATAAATTCTTCAGCAGTGCCCCGAGGTGCCAGGGATGTAAATTGAATACTTTACAATTTGTAGACGATTCCTGCAGTAATGTGTATCTCCTCTGTGGGTGAGAGTTTGGGGATTTTTCAATTACTGGAGTCTGAGAACTCAGAGATTCTTTAGGGCAGAAAAAAGATTCTTCTCGAAGTTGAGTCCTGATGTTCAAATTAGCTGCCAAAAGCGCTATAGTGATCTGTGTTCCAGATTTTGCTAAACCACAAAAAATGGCCCATTTTTGTTAGGGGAAAATAACCTATTCTAAACCACATCCAGGAATAATGGCGGGACTGTTTATGCAAGAGGTTGAAAGTGAAATAAATTGTTGGGATGTGCTGTATGTAATGAACCAATGTTATTTCCAAAAGACTCAAATAAGCTTCTATACATATATATATGTATATGCATATATATGTATGTATGTATGTGTGTATGTGTATACATACACACACATACACACACACACATACACACACACACACACACATACACACATATACATATATATAGTTAGTATGATAGCTTAAGTGTAGCCTTTAGGGTTATCAATACCCTCTTACAAACTAATGCATGAAAAAAATGACAAAATGGTGTATGAGCATTTATGGTTAGGCAAACTTTGGGATTGCTGATAAGATAGCTCAAAATAACAGGGTGACTGAAAAAGTATAATTTTCAAATTTCCACCTAATTCTGCCAATCTTTTCTTACAAAATGTTTTGTCCTCCCATCCCCAAATTAATGGAATTGATTGAATTAAGTTTCATTTTTTTCTTATAATAGAACTGATCACCATTAATGACACGATATTAAAAATAAACATGAAGGAAACATAAAAAATGAGCAAAAGAGCCTCGTATGAGTACTTTCTGGCCCTCTTGATCATCATGAACTGTGGGAACAAGTAGTCTGAATTAGAGCAACAGCTTTTGTGGGATTTTTAGCCAGGCTAAAGAGTACTGTCAAGTAGTCATCCTTCGATTTTGCTAAATAGATTATCTGTTTCAATTAATATATCTAAAGGATCTATTCTTATGCAATTTCAGATTCAATTGCATGGCTCCATATTATTTAAAACAGCTTATCCTCCTAAGTAGGTCAGCTATGCTATTATCATTTCATGCAAGTTTTACATCCTGGGTGAAAGCAAACTGGTTTCGAAAGGCAAACAATCACAAATAAAGCTTTTAGTGATAGAACTAGATTTTTTTCTCAGGTCAGATGCTCAGGAAAACAATCACACAAAAAGATTAGGTTTTACTCCACCACAAAGGGGAAAAATTTTAAGGCTTTTTGAACATGCAACCTTGCAGAACCTTGTATGTGCTGAATATTTTCTGAGCATATTTTAGGAGAAAGAGGTAGATAATAAGAAATAAAAAGACAAAGCTAAGATACAATTAGGCTTAAATCTGAACACTTACTGAGTCAGGGAGATGGGTTAACACTTTTCCATTTCTACTCAGCAAGCCTTTACTGAGAAACTACTACCATGGTAAATCACATGGACCAGATACAAACCTAACATCTAATCTTGGGTGCTTTGATCCTAAAGACTTTAGTATGAAGAAAATATGCTAAACCGAACTAAGAAAGAAGTAAGTAATTGATGCTGAGAAATATGTTTTAAAAAATTTTTAAACGCTGTCGTGGAGACTTGGCAAAGCTTTCCAAGGAGGAAGGATGGATATATTGAGCACTGGTAGAGAATGGGTGGCAAAGAGGGGCAAAAAGTTAGAGTCCTAAGAGACACAGCCCTGTGTGAACAAAGGTACACAGGTAGGAAATTGCAAGGCATCCTCAAGAAAGGAACTACCATATTTCAATTACCCAGAGGACAAGTGACAAATTTTGGAACTGATGGAATTAAGGTTACTGAAATATAAGGCATCCATATAGAGGATTTGGGAGAAGGACCTGGCAATCCACTCCCAAGGCAATCCCGAAAGAGTCAGCCATTGAAAACCCTATGAGGGTCGCTATGAGATACCGACTTGACGCCACCTAACAACCAACCAACCAATACAGAGGATTATTTATTTATTTACTGTACTTGGGGATTGAACCTAGGACCTTTGCAAGTGCTCCATCACTGAGCTGCACCCCCAGCCTCCCGTTTTTAATTTTGCTTTTAACTTGAGATAAAGTCTCAATAAATTATGCAGGCTGCCTCTGGCCTCGAACTTGCGATCCTCCTGCCATTGCCTCCTGACTCACTGGGATTATAGGCATGCACCGCTGCACCTGGCTATATAAGGGGTGTTTTATGCCATACTAAAATTTAAAATTTTTAATTTCATACGTGTTCACTGCCTCCTAATTTTCAGGCACATCCCTCAGTCAGAAGATTACGGTTCTCGCAGTGATACAAGTTTAAGATTCAAGTATCACTTTTCCTGACTAAATTACTAGATACCATTACTCCTTTAAAAATTAGGTCAGGTTGGCATTTTTCAACAGTTACTTTGGCTTTCTAAATGCACACAAAGTTTTTTAAGCCAACCAAACAAAAGTCAGTTTGCCAAAAGGCCATTGACTGAATAGGCAGCAAACCCAAGGGCCAATTCACCGAGAGCAGTTCATCTGCTTCCCTGAGGGAGCCAATTTACTGTATTCAAGAATACAAAGGAGAAACCACTGTGAACCTCAGGTTTCTGAAAGGTGAACACACTTTGAAACGCTGCTCTGCACTCTCTGAGGCCCTGGGTTCAATCTTCAGCACCGCAGAAACGGGAGAAGGACCTGGCCGTCCACTCCCGAAACAATCCCAAAATAACCAGTCATTGAGAGCTCTACACGTAGCAGAGAAGCACTGACATAGTGCTGGGCATGACACAGTGTTGGGGTGTGTTTCATTGTGTTGTACATAGGGCCTCTATGAGTCAGACCCAACTCCATACCACCTAACAACAACAACAAATAAAAACAACACTAAAAAGCAGCATTTGGAAAATTGAAGAGAACTGGCTAAACTTGTCAAATTTTCTTTGGGTAAATGAATGTTATTAAACCACAGATGCATTTCTCATATTGACTAATAAATAGTCATGCAACTCGACTAGATTGTCCTATTGACAAAATTTGGCCTCATATCTTACTATAACTTATCAGCTCTGCCCAAGTACTTATTCAGTGACTAAAAGTGCAAGAACAAAATAGAAGTGACAATTGCTGTGCCACAAAAGTGGGAATATAATCTTAAAATACATTAGCTTTTTGTGGGTTTGGAAGGTATTAATACAAAATTATATTAGTGGTCGTTGATGAAAATTCATCAAAATGTTTCCACATTGCTAACTCGGACCTCTTACATCTATCCATGAACATTACTGAAGTTATTTACAAGGAATATATATGTATTTCTTGTGCGTATGTGTGTGTGTGTGTGTGTGTATACACACACACATATATATGTATGCCAGAGATTATAATGTGTACATAGACATATTCCAAATTATATATATATATATATATATATATATATATATATATATATATAATGTATGTGTGTGTGTGTGTGTATATATATATATATATATATTCCTTTGTTTGTGTATATATAATTTGGATTATGTCTACATACACATTATAATCTCTGGCACACGAGAAGTTCATTTACTCTGTGTTCTAAAAACACCTTAATAACCTATTTCCAATGTCGAGGGCAGATTATCTAGTCTTCAGTTATTTAATTTTTTTTTTTAGTCTTCAGTTATTTAATTTTTTATTTATTCACAGGACCTTTTCCCCACCCAAGCCTTGGCCTGCACTGATCCACCAGCCCAAGTCCACTGTACGTCTGTTTTAAGTACATCCTGCCCCGCCATGCCAGGCTGTGTTAACTGCGTGGAGAGATCACAGACGGGCTGAGCAGCCTGGGTTCCCGCAATGCCTGCACCTGGGTCGCAGCTGGTTGCTTGACTGTACCCGTGACACACACAGGGGTGGCACCTGCCTGCTGACGAGTGTCCCATTTCTTGGCTGTGGCCTCTGCTCACACGCAGAGGTCCCCAGGCCCAGCTCATGGCTTTTCAGTGGGACCAACAGGCCGAGGCTCACGTTGAGCCCGTTAGGCGTGGAGGCAGCTTGCACACAGCAGGGTCCTGGTGTCCTCGGTGGAGGAAGGGGGACAAGGGGCCGGATGGGTTGGGAGGCGCACAGGTGAATACCTGGGCCGGGTGTTGGAGGCCAAGGGGCTGCGGCTGCTTCTCAGCTTCCCGCCCTCTGCCTCCAGGGAAGTCAGCAGTGGGCAATGACAGGGAAAGAGCCCACCCATCTACAAGGAAAGAAGCCACGCGGATGGTTCCCCACGGACGTAATTGTGCTCATTACTGCCCATTTACATTTCATCACTCGATTATCACAAATGCCTCATTACTGCCGAAAAGGGTCTGCTGGTAAGCAGCTCACTGACTACTCACTCCTGGGCCCCGACGTCACCAGACCTGCTGATTGGGGGGCCGGGGGGAGGTGCAGAGGAGCTGGGGAGGGGCGGAGGTGAAAAAGGTCTTCTATCGGATTTGATTAAAGGCCGTGATTTAAATCGATATTTAATAAAGTGGCTGCTACCGCAATTCCCCGTGCAGGGGGAATCGTGGCGAGGAGCCCCCTGCCTGCCACACAGGCCTGGCACCTGGGTCCCTCAGAGCTGAGCCTCCAAGGTAATAGGTTTATGAGCCAATGAGCAGGGCTGATGGGTCCTGAATGGATTAACCAGGTGTCTGCTGCCTGGTGATGAACACATCAGGCAGAAGGAGGACAATCTGCACGCGTGGGAGGGTGACAGAGGTGTTGACAGACACGGTGTGTGCCTCGGCCCCAAAGGGTAAACGGGGCTCTGTGCCTGTCACTCACTCATGTGCTGTCAGAAGAATGGGTGTGGGTACGGGGCCCTGCTTCTCACAAGTGGCAGGTGCTGGGGACCTCGGCCGGCTGCCGAGCAGGTCCCGCCCAGTGGCCAGGGCTCAGCCTCAGAGATGTTGTATCATTTTTTTCTGTTTCAAGTGTGATAAATAGATTGGAATTCCTGGACAAAGCCTGGTTCTTGGTAAAGGCATTCAGCATGGTGCTGAGAAAGATTCTGGGGCTGTGTCCTAGGCCAGCGGGAAAACTCACTAAGTAACAATGTCTATCTGTGGTGAGCAGGGAGGCGTGGAGGGATGATTTCTACATTGTCACTGTTTGTTTCTATTCTTCACCCTCCACAGATGCCTACAGTAGCTAGATTTTTGTATCCAGTGATTTTAACATGCAAATGGCTGTAGGCACATATAGTTGAAAAGGACTCATATTAAAATCCAATTTAATAATCCTTGTTGTTGTTAGGTGCCTCGTCAAGTCAGTGTCGACTCATAGCGACCCTGCATACAACAGGCGAAACACTATTGTCAGTGCTTCTCTGCTGTTCATAGGGTTTTCAATGGTAGATTAATTTTTGGGAGTGGGCTGCCAGGTCTGTCTCCCAAGCCTACAGCATATGGTGTTCCCAGGCGGTCTCTCATCCAAGTACTAACCAGGCCCGACCCAGTTTAGTTTCCGAGATCTAATGGGATCATATGCCACAGGGCTACAGCTGCAGGCTAGTAATCCTTATCAGGTGCTAATCAACCTGAATTTTGTGTAGTGGGAATTATCATGAATTTCCAGTATCCCTACACTCTTTTAAATAAGGCCAACAAAATACATTTTGTTAGAATAAAATTCTATTATAAATGTAGAAATCAGTCACAGGTCCCTCTCTCCTACCAATTGCCCAGCATTAGCAAGGTACGAATTGGGGAAATAATGTCATTCATGGAAAAAATGGCAAAATAGGTGTAAAGATATGCTTCTAGCATAAGAAGCAAGTATTTGTGTTGAGAACATAATAATTAATGGTTCAGCAAATATAGTCAGATCATGTATTGATAAAGACATCAGTGAGTGATCATGACCTTAACAAATTATTATGAAAACAATCCTGCAAAGGAGGTCAACTATCATTTGGTGGAACTGTTAAATGTATGATGTATAATAATTTAAGGAAAACTGTGGGGAATTTATCCTCAACTCAGACCCAATATGATCTGAAAATTAGAATTGGATTGTAAAATAAAAATACATAGTTAAGATGGCTTCACGGATTTGGAGTAAACCTTAGGTCTAATGTGGTCTTATGGCAAGACATTGTTAATAATTTTCTGACATTTCTGATTTCCATCAATAAATCTCGGTCACTTATCATGAGACATCCATTTCCCAGAAACACCAAAATGGGACAGGACACCGAAGAAACTGCAGATGGCTGTAAAATCTGCATCTTTTCAGTATCTGTACAAGAGAAGCTGGGAAAGATAACACAATCTTTTGAAGCTAAGAATTCAGAAATAAGAAAAGAAAAAGGTACTCAGTGAGCTGTGCAGCACTTCTGCAGCCTGGGTTGCGGATGCCCCAGGGCTGGGTAGGCACAGGGGTTCTGACCTGGCCGGAGCCGGCTGGGACCAGGGCTCTCATGCAACTCACGGACCAAACTCCCTTCCAGGAAAAAGGCACCAAACCGAAATGGCCAGAAACAACACTGAGCGGTGCAGAATAGAGACAGCAGAAATAAAGGAGGAAGGGTATTTAAAGACAGTCTCGCAGCATGTGACGATGTGTGGGTCAGTGACGGAGACCTGTGCAAAGGCAGTCCCACGGATGACATCGCTCAGTGACGTGGTGGCCAGGGTCCTCTACGGCATTCACAGAGGCTGAACTCACTCAATGACACATTTCTGGACACTAAGACTGTTGTCAAGGTCATGAATGCAAAAGCTGCACGTCTGTAGTGGAGAGGGAAAAGGAACCAGACAGATCCCAGAAAGCAAGATTCACACCCACAAGCATTTTGTAAAGATAACAGAAGACTTGTAGAGCTGCCCTGGGGGTCTCAAAAATTCAGAAAGTTATCCCAAACTAAATTTGTTGTTGTTGTTGTTAGGTGCCGTCGAGTCGGTATCCAACTCATAGTGACCCTCATAGGGTTTTCAATGGCTGACTGTTTAGGGATTGTCTTAGGAGTGGCTTGCCATGTCCTTCTCCCATTTTTGCGGTGTTGGGAATTGAACTTGGGACCTCAGAGACTGCAGCGCAGAGCTCTACCAACTGAGCTAAATCCCAGCCCAAACTACATTTACCTGCTAAATATTAACTTCATGAAAAATGAGCAACATTAAACAATTAAAGTCAATCTCATGCAAAGTTATCTTAAAGAAGAGACTGAATAGCAGAATAATGTTCCTATACTCCAGACACTACTGCCCAGAAAGCGGAGGCGAACTATCACCAAATATTTCCAAAAATAAGAATAAAATATCAGAAAACAAAATATTTTCAAAAACAAAAACCAATAAGAAAAACAATCTAAAAAAACTAAAACTAAAAATAATTAAAGGTGTGATACTGTTCTCTCTAAAGATATGTTAACGTCATTGATGCTGCCTTAGATTTAATGAAGGGATATAGCCAAAGCCCAGATCTAACCAGAAGGAAATGGTGTCAATGATCCCCTTATCAGGAATAGACTTGTTGTTGTTGTTAGGTGCCGTGGAGTCCTCATCCGACTCATAGCAACCCTGCGTACAACAGGCGAAACACTGTTGTCAGTGATTCTCTGTTGTTCATAGGGTTTTCAATGGCGGATTGATTTTTGGGAGTGGGTTGCCGGGTCCTTCTCCCAGGAATCGACTAGGCTGCTGATTTTTAATTTCTCAACCCCTCTCAAATGGATTTCGGAATTCTCATGGTCTCTGTTTCCAAAGTCTGGAGAAGTATTCCTCTTTCCAGTCCCCAAACACTAACAGCAGCCACCTCTTAACCAGTTTGATTTATAGTAGATTCGGAGGATGGATTAATGATTTCCACACTGTGCTCAAAGGAGCCAACCATGATGTATACATCAAGCAACTGCCTTTGCTGCATGAAGGGTTCGCGGAAAAAGCTGAAACCAAGTGTCTCTGGGCTTGTGCATCTCTGGTTTCTACCAGGGTGGGGTTTTGCTACTCGGAGTGATTTCTTTGCAGCATGTGCTCCTCCAGGGAAGGAAGTTTTGTTCCGTTTTGAAGAAAACAACAACTTTATTAGAAAAACTGCTCTGATGACCTGGCAGGTCCTGCAGACAGGATGCAGGGAGGCTGGGAGGGGGCATGGGAAGGGCTTTCAAAGTAGAAATAGACAACCCTGAGGAGGCAGCGACAGCTCTAGTGACACCCCGCGAAGTCACCCAAACATTGTCCTTGGGACCTCGAGCCTGGCCTGAGGGTTCTGGGGTGCTTTGCTTCAATGGGCACCGCACACGCCCGATCCACAGCCTAGCTTGGCGCCGCTCAACACTCACCCAGATCCCCAGCCCCACAACAACCACCAAACCCAGCTGATCCCACAGGCCAGACCCTCGGGTGAGGGTGGCATCATCGGCCTGCACCAGCCTCTGAGGACAACAATGGCCTCCCACGCCCCCTCACCTTCGCCCATTCCCCTTCCTCAGCCTCTCAAGTTTATTTTCCTGGGTGACCGCACAGGCTCCGACCTCCTCTGACTTCCGCTTTGCCTCCCACCCCAGCCCATTCTTTATACTGGGGACGGAGCTCCCTAGAAACTTACGCATCACCACAAACCCCTTGATTTTACAAGAAAACAAAACTCCATCTGCACAAGGCCTTCCGGGGCCTCGCCTTCCCTGCCTCTGCCTCTTCTACGTGGTCTCAGCTCCTAGCAGAACCAGGTGCCCTGGCTTACCCTTTTCCACTGTATATTTTAAGTGCTTCTGCGACTACTGTGTTCCATTACACTGCTTGTTGCTATTGTTGTTAGGTGCTGTCAAGTCACATGAGACTCATAATGACCCGATGTACAACAGAATAAAACACTCCCTGACTCGGCACTGTGTCACTGCTTCTCTGCTATCCATAGGGTTTTTGACGGCTGATTGTTTTGAGTGTGGGCTGCCAGGTCCTTCTCCCCCTTTTGCAGTGCTGAGGATCAAACCCAGGGCCTCAGATAGCACCGAGCAGCATTCTACCCACTGAGCTAAACCCCATTACACTGCAGTTACTTGTGAATCCTTCCTTCCTTCTGCACAATGAGATTCTTTGGATCGGAAATCAGAGAGACTGATCTTTGAACAATGGCAAACACACAATGACCACAGGGTAAATATGTTTCAGGATTGAGAGCCAGATAAATGGATTGCTCAGGTTAACTTCAGTTTTCTGCTTAATTTTCAAGTAAAGGCGATTTTTTTTTCTTCAGAGAATTTATTTTACATTCCTGATCTGCTTTCTTTCTTTTCTTTTCTTTTTTTTTTTTTTTTTTTGGTACTGGGGTTGAACCCAGGGCCTTGTGTCTGCATGCTTTGCAAGTGCTGGACCACTGAGCTGCACCCCAGCCCATTTTTTCACTTTTTGAGACGGGGTCTCGCTAAGTTACGCAGACTGCCTCTGGTCTCGAACTTGCGATCCTCCTGCCTCCGCCTCCCCAGCAGCTGGGATGACAGGTGTGCGCCACCACACCCGGCTCCTGATCTGCTTTCTTCACATTCACGTCCTGAGAGACATTTCAGCAAAGCTAGCAATGTTTCAGGATGCAGTATAACTGCCCAAAACGTGTACTTTTCCATAAAAGTGAATATTTTACTTTTTGTATTCCCTCAGTGCAGTTTATGTCAGTGATTCTATGACAATATTACAAATTATACTTAAAATACTGTTACTCACTCACCATGTCTTTTGTTAAACACGGTTGTTCCTCACAGACATGGGGCGTTGACTCCAGGACCCCCTGGGAATCCAAGATCCACGCCTGCTCAGGTCTCCTACGTGGACCGAGGCAGCCTTTGCACATGACCTGGCATGGCCTCTTGTATCCCCTAAACACTTCCAGATGCAACACAAATGCCATGTAAATTGTGCTCATACTTACCGCTTAGGGAATGATTAAGAAGAAAGCCAAGCATCATGGCCTGGCTGCATCTCCATCCACCGTGGACAGAGTCCAAGGATGCAGAGTCCTGAGGTCTGGAGGGCGGGGCACGGGACACTGCCTTGCTTCTTCCAGCTTTTGGGAACCTGTAGCACCTGTCTGGAGGAGCGAGCGTTAGTAACGCAGGAAACAGGGTGCCGAACCTGAACTGCTCAGCCCACCCCGACTGGAAGGGGACTCCGACCTCGAAGCTGTGGTCCCTTCCTGGAGTTGTTCTCACTGCACAATGGTTTTATTTTGCATTTCTCTAAAGAACAACAAGCCTGCAGCCATAGCCCTGTGGCATCCGATCCCATCAGATCTCTGAAGCTGAGCAGGGTCAGGCCTGGTTAGTACTTGGATGGGAAACCGCCTGGGAACACTAGGTGCTGTAAGCTTGGGAGAAGGACCTGGCAACCCACTCCCAAAAATGAATCCGCCATTGAAAACCCTGTGAACAGCAGAGAAGCACTGACAATAGTGTTTCCCCTGTTGTACACAGGGTCGCTATGAGTCGGATACCGACTCTACGGCACCTAACAACAACAACCACAACAAAGAACAGCAAATCGAGTTAGCGCTGTGCCTCAGTTTCCATCAGAGAGTTCTCCCCCCTGTTGCAGCCAACAAGCCCGAACTGCTACGTGGTCAGCAACTTAGAAAGCCTAAGCTCCGGCCAGCCCCGCGCCGCGGCTCTCCCATGAGCCGAGCGGGAAGCAGTGGTCAAGATGTATAGGGAAATTACAGCGGATTTATTTACAGAGGCCATTTATGTTGAACTGGCAGTTTCCCATGGTGTCAGCAATTTTCTATTGCATTTATTTGTTACCACAGTCCTTGGCAGGAGTGCAATCCTATTAAACCTGTACAATACATTACACGAAATTGTAATCATTTTCTATTTTACAAAATAAAAGGAACTGCGAAGTTCGTGCAGTTGTGGAGTCCTAATAGATTTCTCAAGACGAAAATGCATAGGCTCGGGGAAGCCGGCTCCAAACGCGCTTTTTAGTCCTTTTCTCATCTCATGCCCAATGTTTCCTCCTTAGGTGATATGAACCATAACTTACCTAGGAGGCTCCACTCCATGAATCAAGATGAAAAGAAATCAGCCTTGAGACGGACGTTTTCTCCCTTCCTCCTTTCCGTAGAACGTTGGCTTGGCTTGTATCCTCCATAACCAATGACACGGAAGCTTGTTGTTTTAAAATAATGAGTTCTCAGTATTATTCATGGTGATATTCTATAGAGTGGCATTTATCTCAAAAAATAAGAAACAAAGATTAAACTAAGTCATCGCACGGTACTCCTTGTTCTCAGTTCTACCAGCCAAACTCCGTCTGCTTCGGCCATGTGCTGCCGCCTATCCTGAGCAGCCCTGACTTTGACCCCTGAGAGAGGTCCACGCTCAGTGATGAGCCAGGCACACCATGGGCACTGCACCTCACAGTGTACCTGCCACAGCAAGCCTGGGAGAGACCACGAGACGCCAACAAAGCTATCGCGTTTCCCCCAAATCCTATGCCCTGGCACAGTCGCTGGGAACAGGGCTTCCAGACCGGGTCCCTGCTTCGTGCTCCGTACCCCGCTGGGACCCGAGTCCTCCAGCAGCCGAGCACTGCCTGACTTTTTGGCTGAGGATTCGAGTTCATAACCCGCGCTCCGAAGCACTGTTGCTGCCAGACTTTGGGCAAATCGACGCACTTCTTTGGGCCTTAAGACCCTCACCTTCAGATAGACCTATGGTAGCTCCTTGGTCGTGGCTATCACATTTCATACAAATTAGATTAGGTATATTTGTTGTACACAGTGTATACACGGAGAATTAAGTGAGGTATAGAAGACAACACGGTGCCTAACATACGCTGTGTCCCATTCATGGTTGCTGCGACACTGCGGCCTCGCCCTAGCACGCTCAGTCTCCTCCCATCTTCTTCCACGCTCCTATTTCTAGTTATCAGCAGGTGTCTCCTTTTAAGTAGAACTGGCAGCTCATGAAAGCCCTATTTCCACTTTAACAATCATTATTCCCTATAAATTCTTGCTCGTTTGTCAATATAATTTTCCATATCAATGAGCTAAAGATGAAAGTCCTATTATCAGATCAATTAACAGAGAAAGCATTTAACAGAATCCAACTCGCAGCCCTCATAAGAAATCTCCAGCAGTTAGCAACAGAGACTTACCTCAACTTGCTAAAGAACATGTACATAGCTGGGCGTGGTGGCGCACGCCTGTAATCCCAGCGGCTTGGGAGGCGGAGGCGGGAGGATCGCAAGTTCGAGACCAGAGGCAGTCTGCGTAACTTAGCGAGACCCTGTTTCAAAAAGTAAAAAAAAAATGGACTGAGGTGCAGCTCAGTGGTCCAGCACTTGCAGAGCACGCAGGTGCGAGGCCCTGGGTTCAACCCTAGTAAAAAAAAAAAAAAGTACATAAATAAGTAAATAAATAAATGAGTAAATAAAACAACATTGTGAGCATCATACTTAATCTTGAAAAACTGAATGCTTTTTTCCCTATAACATCAGAAACAAGGTAAGCATACCAAAGCTCACTTTTTTCTCTCAACACAGCACTAGAAATCATTTATTTTGCTTGTTTTGTTTTTGTTTTTTACACTGCTGGGGGATTGAACCCAGGGCTTCACACATGCTAGGCTAGTAGTCCACCACTGAGCTGCACACCAGCCCCCTGTTTAATTTTCTGTTTTGATTCAGGGTCTTACTAAGTTGCTCAGGTTGCCTCTGGGCTAGAACTCATGATCCTCCTGTCCCAGCCTCCAGAGTTTCTGGGGTTACAGGTGTGCGCCACTGCGCCCAGCTAGCAGTTCTATTCACTGCGATGAGGTAGGACCAAAAAGAATAGCCATACTGATTGGAAAGGAAAGAAAATAAATCTATCTGTATTTGCAGAGGACAACAGAATGGTGGTGTAGGACTCTGCTCCTACAATGGACTACGCCGTGGTGATCTGAATTGAACAAACTACCGATAAAGCGACAGCAGGGGTAAGTTGCACTAAAAAAGTACCCAGAAATTGGGTGCGGTGGTGCACGCCTGTAATCCTAGTAGCCTGGGAGGCAGAGGCAGGAGGATCACAAGTTCGAGACCAGAGGCAGTCTGTAACTTAGCGAGACCCTGTCTCAAAAAGTAAAAAACGGGCTGAGGGTGCAGCTCAGTGGTCCAGCACTTGCAGAGCATGCAAGCACAAGGCCCTGGGTTCGACCCCCAGTACCACCAAAAAAAAAAAAAAAAAAACCATCAATGAAAGCTAGTCACACACATGCTGATGTCACTGATATAAATACACACACCCCCAGGTGCCCTGACAGAAGTTGGGATGGTGGTTACCCCTGGGAAGGAGGAGAGACGCTGATTGGCTGAGTCCAAGGAGAGCCCTGGAGGCTGGGGTACTCTAGTCGGTGCTGGGTTAAATACGTGTGTTCAGTTGGAAGAAAAAACTCCCCTGGGAGGCACAAGGATGACTTATGTCTTTTCTGGGTGTGTATTACACAGAGAGCTTTAGGAGGGGCAGCGGGCAGAGCCTCCGTGGCCGCCTTTCTGACGCCTCTCTGCTTGCTGACATTAGGACCTGTTACGGTTTGACTCTGGAATGTCTCCTGAGGCCGTGCATTAGAATGCTTGGTCCCCAGTTGGTGGCACTGTTTGCGGCAGCTGTGGAACTTTAGGCAGTGGGACACGGCTGGCAGACGTAGGCCGCCGGGCTGCGTCTTCGAGGGTTTCACCCAGACCTCTGGTTCTGGTGAAGCTCGCCCAGCTCCTGATCCTCCGTGATATGAAGTTCTCGGCCAGAAGCCCGGCCGCCTGCCTCCCCAGCCCTGTGGAGGGAAACCTCCAGGCCAAGGGCCGAGTAAACCTGGCCTCCCTCCTCTCACTGCTGGGCCAGGTAATTCTCTCTCAGTGATGAGGAAAATAACTAACACAGGCCCCTCCTCCAAAACCACCGTTTCCCATTAACGGGAGACTAACATCCAAACTCCATAAAATGGTATATGCGGTTTTCTTGCTATCGAATCCCACTATCTTTAACTGGCCACTCTCCTGGCCCTGCACTTTGCATTCATCCATTTTCACTAATATTTACTGAGTTCTTTCTTGGGACACAGCATGTCATAATTAAAATTTAACTTATCATCTTCCTGTGCACATCTGAATTTTTTCCCTTTGCTTTGTCGCTGGCACTGTTTACTATCTGACAAAACTCCACAAGACCATGCTTTCTTACAGTGCTCCGAATCGTTAAAACTAGTAAGCAAAGAAATATCATGAAACCCCTCCGTTCTGTTCTCATGAAGAATCTGGCCAACTTTCAAAACCCAAGAAGCTATATCTTGTTTGTTTCTGTAGGTTTCTATAAGCGAACCTTCTCTGAAGTAGCAGGAGATATTATATTTGAATGTAAGTATTGAAGGATGGGATTCTTGCCAATGAGTGTGCATAAATGAAGCTGGGCCTTGGATTCTAAGTGATGATGAGGCTCTTTAGATCTCTTATTTTGCATCGTGGCTATCACTCAAGTCTGCAGATTTCCTTCCTTTTTGCTGTCAATAATTGTATTCACATACCTCCTCCCAGAACTTCCCTTCTTGGCCCCGGGCTTATGCACCTTCTGGCTCGTGGTTTTCCCCAGCGGAGGGGCGGTTTGTTCTCTGGAACTGCCTGGGAGACGGACAGCCAGTGTGGCTCTGGGAGTGAGTTTGTTGTCCCATAAAAGATCTCAGGGAAACTTATCCTGCTGAGAGCAAACGATGAGCAGCAATTAGTCACCAGCTTCGTATGCTTAGTGTTGCTCTGTATGAAAAATGGAAAAAGAAAATAATGTAAAGGAAAAGCACTTGAGGGCTCCATTCTCATAAGGACTGAGGCTATATCCTTGCCAGGGCACGAGCAAAAACAAAACTGGAATTGAATGGCTTGAAATAACCAAACTCTGGCCAAAACTGGGATTGGGTGCCGCCTTGATTCAGGAGGTAATTACTTCCCCACTTCCCCTTCCGAGTTGCCCTGCTGCCTCGGAGGCTGGACCCAAACCATCATTTAACAGGGCATGTAATGCCAGTTGTTGTATTTATTTTTTACCTAAAAAATTTTTTTGATCTGGGCGCAGTGGCACACGCCTGTAATCCCAGCGGCTCGGGAGGCGGAGGCAGGAGGATCACAAGTTTGAGACCAGAGGCAGTCTGTGTAATTTAGCGAGACCCTGTCTCAAAAAGTAAAAACATGGGCTGGGGGTGCAGCTCTATGGTCCAGGTCCAGCACTTGCAAAGCATGCAGGCGCGAGGTCCTGGGTTCAACCCCAAGTACCACAAAAAAAAAAAAAAAAAAAAAAAAAAAGAAATTTTCCAGTATGTGTTTCAATATCCATATAAAAATGTTTTGGAATTCTTGAAATTTATACCCTGGAGTAGTATTAGTAGTTGTTGTCTGTCTTCCTTCCTTCCTTCCTTCCTTCCTTTCTTTCTTCTTCTTTTTTCAAGGTTCTGAGTACAAAGAACTGATAAAGACAGAAACAAACAATCAATATGCAATTTAAATTGTAAAATTCCACTTTAATTGAACTGTCCTTCTGAATGGCCATTTTATGTTCTTGTCATACAAGGATATGTCAGAGCAAAACACAGCCTCTCTTCAATACAAAAATGAAATGTGCCTTTTGTACATTTTATGAGGCAGCAAGTGTCACACAGTACATTTCACCTTCAAGACTGGGATCTGGAATGTTTAACTTTGTCCAGGGGATACATTTTAAAGAAAAAAGGTAAGAAAGGAGGGGCAAAGGAAGGGAGGTGAAGAAGAGAGAGAGGAGAAAGGGCATGGGAAGAAAAAGGAGAGGGAAAGAAAGAGTGAAAGAAAAAGAAAGAGAAGAGAAAGAAAAAGAAGAGAGAGAGAAAGAGAGAGAGAGAGAAAGAAAAAGAAAGAGAGAGAGAGAGAGAGAGAGAAGGAAGGAAGGAAGAAGAACTGGAGAAATCTCCATTTGAAGAGTTAGAGAAGAACTTGCCAATCAAAGTGGTCGCTGCCTGTGTCTGGTTTCGTGGTAAGACACACAGGCAGCATAAAGGTATTATGCTTGGACTCATAAAGATCTACTGTAAGTTACCTTAATTGGAAACATTAGTGACAAGTGTTTTTCCCACTACAGATCTACCTTGAAGCACTAAAACTACCAGTCTAAGTATTTGAGTGTTTTCCCCTGCAGTTGATCATTACATGGCAAATAATATTTAACACCAGCCAGGCTGACCTTGTTTGGTTATATTTCTTATTCCTTAATGAATTGTTATGCAAAGCAAGGTGCCTGGACATATGTTTTTCCTATAACTTCTTTTATATATTTTTAAGCACTTAGTCTGGAATGCTAAGTCTCACACAGAAGAAGCAATATATTAGTATTGAGGGTATTTGCAAACATATATGCTATGAATCAAGTGTTAACATGATAATTGTTTCCACACACATAAATGCAACCCACAATAAGGATTATTAAAAATAATTTATGGGGAATTTACCATAAATTTTGGACTTTTTTAATAAACTTTTTTTGGCTACTTGGTAAATATATCCTTTAAAAATGAATTACATTAGTAAGTTTCTTTGAGTGTTCAAGCTAATTTTTTTCTCTTTTCCTTTTTCTTCTTTCTTCCCTTCTTTTCTTCCTTTTTTCCTTCCTTTTTCTTTCTTCCTTCTTTTCTTCCCTCCTTCCTTCTTTCTTTTTCTTCCTCCTTTCTTCCTTTCTTTCCTCCTTTTTTCTTTCTTCCTATATTTTTTGTTCTCCCTCTAAACTTTCCAGGTATTATGTGACTTCAGAATATTTATAATTAGTGAAAATATGAAAGGTGTATAGTTACTGAAACACTAACCAAATTAAAGATATTTGTCCCAGGCCTTAAAAACTTTGAGATTCTGGAAGATTCTGCAGAGAAGGAAATCTTAGACTGGGGTCTATTTCACTGAAATGCCAAGCCCTGCAGCTTAACCCCCTCTCACCTACCTTTTCCACTCATTCTCCCCTTATGTTACTAGAAAAACAAAAAAGATCTCTGGGTCACCAATAAGATCAGTTTTTAAAAAGAAAATTGGAGCATGTTAACCAGTAACACATGAAGGTGCCCAGCACAAGCATTCCTCGATGGAACTTGAGCCAAGGACCCTTTGGGTCCAGAATATCAGTTTTACTGAAATACATATAGTCCTTCTCAAGATACAGGTAACAGAACTCCATTACGATTCGTACTGTTCAAAAACAAATCAGGAGCAGCTTTTAGATATGAAATGATTTAATTGCTCAAGGGAAACTTGACCCAGCCATTTAAGAGAGACAGCAAACACCACGTGTAGTAAAGTTCCTGTTTAACTGCTTTCTCCATTTATTCCTATTTTTCACGGTGACCAGGACAGGGTTTGGAGGGAAGAAAATGGCGATGAGGAAACCCACTCTCTGTGTCCGGTTGGTATTAGCGGCCGCAACGCTCACTCACAGTGAAACAGTAAGGTAGACATACATTTGACCTAGTTGACCTTCTCCATTGCTGCTGCTGCTGCCCCTTCCTCCTCTTCTTTCTCCTCTTCCTCCCCCCTCCTCCTCCTCCTCCTCCTCCTCTTCTTCTTCTTCTTCTTCTTCTTCTTCTTCTTCTTCTTCTTCTTCATCTCCTCCTCCTCCTCTTCTTTTTCCTCTTTCTCCTCCTCCTCCTTCCTATTTTTCTCCTCCTCCTCCTCCTCTTCCTCTTCCACACTCAGGGGTTGAATTTAGGGCCTTGCACATGCTTTGCAAGTGCTCTCCACTGGGCTGCATCCCTACCCTATCCATTTCTTATTTTTTATCTTGAGCCAAGGTCTCACTAAGTTACACAGGCTGCCTTTGGCCTCAGATCTGGGGTCCTCCTGCCTCCACCTCCCAAGTCATTGAAATATCAGGCTTGTGCCACTGTGCCAGGTTCTTTCTTTTTCTTATACCATATATTGGACCTAAAACAGGTCTGACATAATAATTTTCCTTTTCTTATTTTTCAATTTTTTTCTGTAAATATCCTAAATCATAAATAAGAAACCTTAGTTTTACTTGCCTGTACTCATACCACTGTGGCATCCAATTCCATCAGATTGAGGAAGCTAAGCAGGGTCAGGCCTGGTTAGTACTTGGATGGGAGACCGCCTGGGAACACCAGGTGCTGTAGGCTTGGGAGAAGGACATGGCAACTCACAGCCAAAAAACAATCCACCATTGAAAACCCTATGAACAGCAGAGAAGCACTGACAATAGTGTTTCATCTGTTGTACATAGGGTTGCTATGAGTCAGACATCCACTCGATGGCTTGTAACAACAAATACTACTTATTCAACTTACTAGACAAAACTCACAACATATTGATTAATTGACTGAATAAATATTGATTGCCGATGTTTTAAAATTCAAGATCATTTTGCTTTCTGAAAACTTACTTCCATCTTAGGAATTTTGTATTAACAAAATTGTCATCTTATGTTTTCCCCAATCTCTATGGTGACTGTTTTCAACAGCATGTGACTTAATACATATTCATCAATATGAAGGATACTGACATGTGGCATATTTATGTTGCTGCATATTTTAAATCTAATACAATCTAAAATAATGAATTTACATATCTTGAATATTTCATCTACACTTCTGAATTCTACTGAGATCTTCCAGAAGTTATACTTAGAAGGTGATATTTATTTTATGCTTCAAAAATTAATTTATTCTTACTTTAGCAAGCTACGGAAACCTAGTATCTACTCAAAGGCTCATTTCTAATGAAGTGAAAATAGAAGCCCAGTGAATCACAATGACTATTCTATAATTGTTTATGAGAATGATTTTCCTTCAACTTTCTCTTCAGTTACACAATTGAGACAACAACTTTCATGCATTAATTCGCAGGCTGATGTTATACCATTTAACATAAAGAAGAAGTTAAAAGGCCACTTTTTTCTAGGTTTCTCATTGTTCTGGTGAAAATCCAAAATTCGACAGGTTAAACAACTCACAAAAGAATCTTCTATGGGCTGGGATTTAGCTCAGTTGGTAGAGCGCTGCACTACAGCCTCTGAGGTCCCGAGTTCAATTCCCAGCACCGCAAAATGGGAGAAGGGCCTGGCAATCCACTCCCAAGGCAATCCCGATACAGTCAGCCATTGAAAACCCTATGAGGGTCACTATGTGTCGGATACCGACTCGATGTCACCTAACAACAACAACAAAAGAATCTTTCGATTATTTTTAGAAGAGCCCAAATTTCTGGCACTCTGAGTATTTTGCATCCCATTAACCAGAGTGTTTCTCCTCTGGCAAACATCAAAGGGAAGAAGGTCTTTGCAGTTATCTGCTCTAGAGACCCTCAACCCAAATGAGGCAGATGGAAGTGGCAAGAACGGCCTGTAAACCTCTTCCTTCCCAGGAGCCTCAGGAGGCCCTGAGTCTCTGGATGTGCCCTCAGGGCTACTCTGCTCACCATTGTTGTTGTTAGGTGCCGTCCAGTCGGTATCCGACTCATAGCGACCCTCTAGGGTTTTCAATGGCTGGCTATTTTGGGATTGCCTTGGGAGTGGATTGCCAGGTCCTTCTCCCATGTTTGCGGTGCTGAGAATTGAACTCAGGACCTCAGAGACTGCAGCGCAGTGCTCTACCAACTGAGCTAAATCCCAGCCCTCTGCTAACCATAGTACATTGATTAAACGTTACACTTCTCTGCATGTACCACTGTAGGGAAAAAGTTGGGAACCATTTCTCTTTGAACATACCTCCCCAAACATAATCTTATCTCTTTCCTTTTATATAAGAATTTTATGCAAGCCCATTTTGTGCAAATGCTTTCTTTTAAATCATTTAATGAAGCAGGAATATTATATTTCATAAATAGCTAATGCAATATAATAAGATATTCTGACATTTAAGGCCAGGTCCCGACTTTCTTACTGGCATTTGACCTCTAGTGGAAGAGAGAGAGTTCAGAGTTTCTGTGGAAATTCAACACAGCAGCATTGTGATAAACTCCTTTATACTTTCATGATTTTCTCAAAACTGTGCTCCAAATCTCCCCAATCTGATATATTTTTTTCTGGAATGTAGAATTTTACATTTATATTTTTAATTTTTACTTGGCTGGGGAAGAATGAACATTTTGCTTTTCATAAAGGGTCTGCAAAACTCTTCAGGAATCTTGAGCTCTTTGCACTAGGAAATGTAGACGTGGTAAGGTCAAGTGATTTACCTTCATCTCACAAGTAATCAATAGCAGAGCTAGGAGGAGGGCAGAGCCACGGGCCTCCCTGGGTGTGCCAGGGCTTATTAAACAGCCCAGATTCTGCACATCTGATACTCAGACTGAAGCCTTGAGATCCGACCGCTCATTTCGACCCAGGTGGAAATGTGTGTACAAGGCCTGTTAAACATAATATATTCCTAAAGCGCGGCAATTACAGAAACACCTGTGGCTTAAAGTCATTCTGTTCTTGGGGGAAATGTGTGGCTCGCTCGAATAGCGGGCTCACGTTTTCATTGCCTTTACCTGTGGTTATGTGATCTACTGGCTTCACGAGAGGGTGAGTCACAAGAACTATTTCTTAATTATAAGGACTCGGAGGTGTGACTGTGTTGATTTGTGGGTTTTATTTTTCTTTCTCAGAATTTCTGCTGGGTTCAGTAGCCTGTTATGAGAAAAACGTGTTTTTGCTGAGCGCGCCACAGCTCTGGGAAAGCCATCTGCCCAAGTCATCATGGAATGGAAAACCCACCGCTCTGCACCAGGGCTCAGCCCCCACTCAGAGTCTGGAAACTTCCCACCCAAGTCCTTCAGTTCAATAGCACGCCGCGGGCCCAGGCCGCCCCACAAGGTGGGAACTGGCGTCGGTCAGAGCTGGAGAGAGGGGATTCTCCTTCCACAGGCTCTCAGCCTTGGGAAGGTTGGTGTGTGTGTGTGGTGTCTCCGCAATTACACACCCTCAATCTCTGACTGCTTCTGAGGGGTAAAAGAGTGAGGGGGGAATACAAATAAAGACAATGACAACATTACAAAAGTGGGGAGAAATGTTTCTTACAAGCCAATCTTCTGATAGGGGAAAAATTGCAAATATATTTTTCCATAGATTGAATGGTGCTTTTCAGGTTTTTGGGGTTCTGTTGTCTTGCTTAAGCTTACTGTACAGAAGACATATTTATAGTGCATCTAACTTCTTGTAATAATAAAAGAACATGGCTTGCCCACAAATTTGGACCTTTTTCTTCCTCAGCCGGCTATAGGACCCCATTGATGTAGGGCTTCTACTATGTCTCTTACAGGACCCAGCAAAGAGACAGAGATGCATTTACTTTATAAAAATACATAGAAATATAAGTTATTGGGATGGAGGAATGCTCAAAAATAATACCAAGTGCTAACTGCCCACCATGAGGTCACAGCCCCCCAGCACATACCAGACTTCAAGAAAGTAAAAAATATATTTCCAGCCAATAAATAATTTTTACTAATCACAAAATTACGTATAAAAGGCAAAATTTAACACAGGTTCCCTGGCTTCAGAGTATGCCTCTTTCCCACTGTTTCCTTTCATTCCACCGATTTTAATGATGGTTTTAACAAATGCTGCATTTTCATACTTCAGTTCAGTCCTAGATGTATTAGCCTCCTTGCCTCCTCATTTAAAAAGCATTTTGAGGATCCTAAAATATTTTAGATTCACACTGATAAATAGAAACAATAGAAAACCAAATTAATAATAATCCACTTAGGAAATTCAACATCAAATTCATAAAGAGATGAACTTTCTTCCGTACTCCTAGTTTGATCTCAAGCAGGTATCACTTCTTATATATGTGTAAATGTCACTCATGCCCACACATGGCTTTATACTTTTGTTACATCCATAAACTCCTTTACCCCCACGTATCTGTCAGCTTGTCATGATGTGAGAGGGCTTGCGTGTTGCTGTGACGCTAAAAACTGTGCCACCAGTATTTCAGATACCAGCAGGGCTACCCATGGTGGACAGGCTTCGGCTGAACTTCCAGGCTAAGACAGACTAGAGAGAAGGACCCAGCAGCCCACTCCCGAAATAATTAGCCATTGGTGGGGGAAGAGTTGTCCCCTCAAAATAGACTTGATCTTAGTGACAGGAATGGAGTAGAGTGCCTGGGACCTCCAGTTGCTGATGTGGCATGACTCAAAATGAGGAGGAACAACTGTAAACATCCATTAGTAATTTGGATGTGGAATGTACATAGTATGAACCTAGAAAAATTAGAAATCATCAAAAGTGAAATGGAGTGCATAAACATCAACATTCTAGGCATCAGTGAGCATGGGACATTTTGAATCACATAATCCTATGGTCTACTATGCCAGGAATGGCAGATTAAAGGGAAATGGGCAGCATTCATCATCAAAAGATGTCTCAAGATCTGAAGTACAATGCTGCCAATGATAGAATAATATCCACACACCAACAAGGAATACCAGTTAATATGACTATTAGCCAAATTTATGCACCCACCACTAAGGCTACAAATGAAGACAGGGAAGATTTTTGCCAACTTCTGCCATCTGAAATAGATTGAACATGCAATCAGGAGATTCTGATAATTATTAGTGACCAGTAAGTGAACTGGAATTAGAAAACAGAAGTATTGTCCATAAACAATTCTTTTGAGAAGTTAGGGAACAGCAACAAAAATATCAAAAAGCATGCGTATGTTTTGAAATGTGCTATACTGTTAAGAATTCCTGAAGGTTCTTTGGAATTTTGAAGGTTCTATTTTTGTAAATAATTGTGATACTTCTTTTCAATCGTATTACTTAGAGAGAAATCCTCTACCTCCCTTAGTCTTTATGTGGGCTCCCTGGCTGGACCTAAACACCCAGTTAATCCAAGGACTGACTCACAAGGGAAAGGCACAAAGGTTTTCCTTAATTTTACATGCACACAAAGACCTTTGTAAGACAGTGAGATCTGAAGGAATGACCAGAGCTTGATGCTTTTATGCTTTTCAAACAAAGAACTTGTGATGGAAGACGGGAGAAGTGGATTTCTTGGTTAGGGTAGGCAACAGCATGGATGTCACTGAGACAAGTGTGGAGGTTGCAGAAGCCAGGAGGCGGAAAGGGTGACCTCAGGCTTACTTAGTCAGGCTCTCTGCAGCCCCAATAACCAGGCACTGGTGATTAAGGTTGTTTGCCAGTCTTGGTATTTGAAGGTCGTCCCTCCCCAAAGAATTTTTGTGGCTTGCTGCATGAAAAGAAAGTCAGGCCAAATGGCCCTTCCTGCAGCCCCAGTTCCTCAAGTGATTTCAGTTTGAAATAAAATGCCAATTCTGCAGACTTTGAGGTGGCACATTGTTAGCTCCTTAATGCTGAATGATGATCCTGTTGCTCAGACAATGTGCTCTATAGTATGTGGAGCTGCTGGGCAGTCACTAGCGTTCTTGTCTTGTTCCTGCCATAGAGTCTCCTTGTTGCCTTTCACCATCCAGAAAGGTCGGGTGGGTACCCTTTACCGGGATCAGACTATTTCCTCCTAGCCTTGTACTCTTCTATTGGTTGTTTAGTACATATTTTATGTTATGAGTTGGATTTGCATCTTACGGAATTTTGACATTTTGGAGAGTAGTTCATTTTCTTTCTTTTATCTATTATGTGGTAAATTATAATAGTTTTTCTAGAGCACATATAGTCTTCAATTCTTGTGCAAAACACAAATTGCTCTAGATGAATTTATATGGCACATATTAGTTGATAAATTCAGCTTGCTGGTACTTTTGAATATTTAGGCACATTCGTTTGCAAAGTGTTGAAAAGTAAAGATGTCTCATTGAAGACAAAGGTGTGCTTGATTCTTACCATGTATTTGTGCAATCTGGATGGTAAATGAAAGAGACAGGAGAAGAACTGATGCCTTTGAATTATGGTGCTTAAGATGAATATTAAATATACCATGGGCTGCCCAAAGAACCAACGATCCATTCTAGAAGAATTGCAATCAGAGTGCTCTTTGGAAGCAAGGATGGCTGGACTGTGTCTTTTGTAATTTGGACATGTAGTCAGGAGGGACCAATCCCTGGAGAAGGACATCATGTTTGGGACAGTGGCTTGATGTTGTTATTGTTAGGTGCTATCAAGTCGGTTCTGTCTCATAAAGATCCTAGGTAGGGTTTTCAATGGCTGATTGCTTTGGGATTGTTTTGGGAGTGGATTGCCATGTTCTTCTCCCATTTTTATGGAGCTGAGAATCAAACCCAGGGCCTCAGAGAGCACACACCAGGACTCTACCAACTGAGCTAAACCCGCCATCAACTACATGGATTGACACAGTGACTCCAACAATGGGCTTAAGCATAAAAAAGATCGTGTGCATGGGACAGTGTTGGGTAGTGTGTTGTTCTGCTGTACACAGGATCTCTATGGGTCAGACCCTATGCAACAGCACCTAAAACAACATGCAATGGAACCTCTGACAACCAACTCACAACAAATCCATTAGTCTTAGGAAGAAAGAAAAAGCAAGGGACGTGGAAATGGAAGAACCAGAATGCAACGTCCTTCTCTCCACATCCATTTCCCATGGCCTCCAGAATGAAAGGACAATTTCAATGACTCCAACTGACCAATAGAAACTGAGATCTTGTAAATGTGAGCCACAAGACCTTCTCGCTTTTTGTCTGAATATTTTGTCCTGAGGACTTCCTCCAAAAACAGCCAGCCAGTGTCTTCTAAAGCTGAAGGGAGAAACAGAGCCTGAAACTTCACAGATGCCTTTTCAGGAACCAACACCAACTGCTGCCAGGTCTTGCTGGTGTCAGGTGCCCTTGAATCAGGTCCAACTCACAGCGACCCTCACAGGGTTTTCAGTGGCTGATGGTTTCAGAATTGCTTCAGGAGTGGACTGCCGCATCCTTCTCTGGTACAAGGTCTTAAGAAATTGGTTAACTTCCCACATCTTCTTTAAAAAAAAAAAAAAAAAAAACATGGAGATGAAAGCTGGGCGCCATGGTGCCCTCCTGGAATCCCAGACTCTCAGGAGGTAAAGGCTGGAGGGTCACAGGATCAAGGACAGGGGCAGCCACAAAATGTAGGGAGACTCTGTCTCAACATAAAAAATAAAAAAGAGGGTAGGGGTGCATCTCAGTGGTGGAACATTTGTCTAGTGCAGGACCCTGGGTTCAACAGCCCGTGCCCCCATCACTGAACAAATGGAGACTATAATTATGCCCTTGATATTGAAGTAGTTGATTGACAATGCATGGGAAAGGGTTTTGTCAGTATTAACTGACAGTAATTATCACATAGTCCACCACCAAAAGTCTCCCAAGAATGTTTTCCATCTTCCCGTGTCTTTCACCCTGTTTCCTGACCTCCCAGAGAGCAGACATTACTTAAGATTTTAGAACACTGAGTTTTCCTCCTAACCAATGTGATGAGCATGATTTTAGCAACGGCTTCCTTATCCCAGATAATAAGTGATTGATCATTCTGGACATAAATGGCCTCTGTGGGAGCAGGACCCATTTCCCAAAGTCCCTGAGGAGCAGATGGAGCGATTCAGCAGCCACCCCAGAGGACTCGTCCTTTGCGGATTCATCACAGTGACGTGACATTGGGTGATCACCAGAGCTGACAGTCCACGGAGGCAAATTAACTCCATAGGGTGTGTGGGCAGAAACCTCTACAGCCTTTGACAATAGCTGGAGGGACTGCTCTGGCCTGCTGGATCCCAAGGCCAAGGAGAGCTCAGGATATCAAAACCTCAAGGCAGCGTGGGACACGTGGCAGGAAGAGTCATCTACTCCAGACTTCCCAGGTTTGAGCCCGACCAGAGGTCCTGGGAGCCCCGATGGGCAGGGAGGGAGACAGGACACCGTGGCGTGTATTAAGGCATGAAGTCTGGACAGTGTACCCCTGAGGCTTGAGTCAAGACAAAGGTCTCCTTTTCTCCAGGGCTTCCCAGGGACGGTGTTTTGATGGCTGGCGTCCATGATCAGGCCTGGCATGTGTAAGAGAATGAGTGACACTCTGATGTACCAATCCCGTGTCTGACTTGCTGTCTTGTCATTTTGAGCGAGAAGACAACAGCGAAAGATGCTTCAGTGGGGAGGGAAAGAGATTCCAGGAACTGCAGGAGCAAACCAGTCTTTGCTCCCTGGATGCTGTCCTAGGGGAGAGCTCTTGGACTTCTTATCACACACATGATCCTGATTTTAGAATTTGCCTGTAAACGCCGTAAAGGCAGGGGCTGTGTCACTTTCATTTTGAAGCTCCATCAACCTTTCCACCTCGCAATGCTGGGTGCTGTAAGCTTGGGAGAAGGACCTTGCAGCCCACTCCCTAAAAGACAATCAGCCATGGAAAACCCTATGAATAGCAAAGCACTGACATAGTGCCGGGCATGGCACAGTGTTGGGGAGTGTTTCATTCTGTTGTACATACGGTCACTGTGACTTCGACCAGACTCAACAGCAATGGGGTTTAGCTCAGTTGGTAGAGTGCTGCTTTGTATGCCCAGATACCCTGGGTTCGATCCTAGCACCTTAAAAATCAAAGCCCATTCTCTAAACAATCAGCCATCAAAAACCCTATCAATAGCAAAGAGGCACTTGCATAGTGTCAGTGTCAGGGAGTGTTGCACTCTATTGTATGAGTCAGACCTGACTCGAGGACACCTAACAACAACAATTCTAATTTGAAAGTCAATCAATCCTTATGCTAAAGTAGGATCCTTTCCTTTCAGTTAAAATAAAAGAATCTAGTTTATAAATTAGCCTGCAGTTGTAGCACTGTGGCGTCCAATCCCATCAGATCTTGGAAGCTAAGCAGGGTCGGACCTGGTTAGTACCTGGGTAGGAGTCCACCTGAGAACACCAGGTGCTACACGCTTGGGAGAAGGATCCAGAAACCCACTCCCAAAAATCAGTCCTCCACTAAAAACCCTATAAACAGCAGAGAAGCACAGACAGTAGTGTTTCGCCTGTTGTACATAGGGTTGCTCTGAGTCAGACACCAACTCAAAGGCACCTAACAACAACAAGTTTATAAATTGCCTTTTGGGTCTCACTGAATTAAACAAGTGGGAATAAAAAAAAAATCTGAAATCAAATTGAAAAAATAAAGTTGGTTACTCTGTCTGAAGAATATGATTTTCTATTCCGAATACCCATTTCCCAAACTCCCACTGTCTGTAAAGAATTGCTATGTGCCTTACATATTTTTATGCACCTCTGCCAACTTTGGCATTATATCTTTGAAGGAAAAATAGTGAATACTTGCAAAATCTGTATTTCATTTAGAACAGCTGATAAAAACTACAGAGAGGATTTCACCTGTCTTTTAACATTCAACATAACATATTGATGTCTTATTTCTTATTCTTTTTATGACTTGGTTGACTTGTACTGAGAGAGTAACTGTAGTCCACATTTAGAAATGTTCTTAGGTTTAGAAAAAAGAAGTTTCCAATACAGCAACTAATGAAAGTGCTCGATGGGATCAGGGCTCCATAACTGTGGGGATAATGTGTGCTACTAGCGTGAGTACCATATTAGTCAAATGCCTGGAAACCTGTTCACTTCCATTGCTGGCTTGAAAATTACAGAATTATGCCCCCTCTAGGTTCATTTATACACAATTAAACAAAATGTGTGTAATTTTCTAAGTGAAATAATTTGTGTTTCACTTTTTTTTTTTTTGAGTAGCAGAATTACCTTGAATACAAGGCTGTTGAGATGCTGCTGGTCTCTGCTGACTTGGTTTGCATACATGTCAGAGACACATTTGTTTAAATTCTGCTAAAGTAGGCAGGCAAAGGGGGTTATGACTACCTGGCTCATTTCAACCCAAAGACAAAGTTTACGCAAACATAGGGTCAGAAGTGAGAGAAGAGGCTGGAACCAGCTACATCCTTAGCCATTACATTCTGAATAAAGAATTCTATTTCGAAGATGAAGGAAAAGTCCCCTCATATAAATAAAAACCACATTTTTCCCACGCAGATAGACACCCTCATTCTATGTTGCATCCTATGGTAAATTAACAACCGCAGCATCAATCATGCACACAACCCATTTACCTTCTACCATTTACAAATTTACCATTGACAACCCATTTACAAATGCATATGGAGTGTTTGTTCATTTCCAAGGTATTTCTTTTTTTTCTTTTTTTTTTTTTTGTGCAGTACTGGGGGCCAGGCCTCGCGCCTGCATGCTCTGCAAGTGCTGGACCACTGAGCTGCACCCCCAGCCCATTTTTTTACTTTTTGAGACAGGGTCTCGCTAAGTTATGCAGACTGCTTGTGGTCTCAAACTTGCAATCTTCCTGCCTCCACCTCCCGAACCGCTGGGATTGCAGGCGCATGCCACCACGCCGGGCCTCTAACGTACTTCTGAGAGCAAAAAATCCAAACTGTATGTGTGTATATAGAAGAAAATAAAAAGTCTGCACCAAAGAGAGTACGGAGAGTTGATCTTGTAACTACAAAAGTTTGTAGAAAGGCACAAATCTGACCTCTCTGTCGAGCTTCCTATGGAAATAGTCTTCATTGAGGGAGCTCGGTCCCGAGAGCACCTGTCCATTCTGCATAGCGCTGCAGTCAGGGCCGTCTCTGGTTCCTTTGCACACGCAGAGCAAGGTAGGAGCAAAGGCTGAGCTGGACGCCCTATGTCTTGTGTCTGATACGGGAGGAGGACTGGGCGGGAAGGGTGCGTGTGTGTATACCAGCGCGCGCACACGCAGTGCGATTTGGAGTCTGGGTGTTTCCTTGTAGTTCTTCACTGAGTGGTGGCAGATGTTAAACCTGTCATGGGGTGCAGCCCTCTGCGGGGGTGCAGGAGGTCTGGATGCTGAAGGTGATGGGGAGACACCTGAATAAATGGTTTAAGGCCCACGTAAGAGAGTCCACCCATTAACACCTATGTGGTTGGAATTAGGTGCCTGGCTCTCTTTCTATTTCCTACAGAGCCTGGTACAGTGTGACAAAAAGCTATTACTAAATAAAAATTCTAATTTTATTTTTATTTTCAAATTGTGTTCAAGTGTTTCAGCCTGGATTTTACCAAATTCAGAAGGTTTCCAATGACTTCGAAGGATACCATAATCTCAAAATGTTCTCATAACAAAGTGATTTTTAATTCATTTTGTTATAAAGTCTGCGATTTTATAAGAGCTCCTTGAGAATGTGAAAACTGTACTACATTTTTAAAAAATGGCCCAGGATCGTCGTTTGACTATTCTGTGAGATTCACATAACTTTAAACACAATAAATTCTTTCACAGGCTGTATTTTCTAGTAGATTATGATGTGTGAAATAAAGATGCTTATAAACTACTCCTGATAGTATTTTTGTGATGTGTATATATTCTTCCATTGTGACCAATCGTCAGTGGATTCATACAAAGTGCTGTGTTCTAATATGCTACTCTGAAAGTCAGTTTCATTACTTCATGGGAACTGTGCTATTTCACTCATCTTATACAAAAAACCACTCTTTGAAACATTGAATTCTGGTGAGTTTATCAGTGCATGGGACAGATTTGCTGCTAAGAATCTGTAGCCACAGCCAGAACAATAGCTAGCGTCTGGTACTTGTCATTCAACTAGAATATGGCGCAAGAGTAAAAGAGTAAATGATTGAATGGATTTATAATTTTCCTTAAACTGAATTAGTAGCTGCAGAATAAAATACTTGAATAAGTGATTGTTTATGTTCCTGATTACGTATTTTATTAGATAACTCTGAGGGTGTCTATGTAGTGGCTCAGTAACAGTGGAGCCTCCGCCTTCTTAAGCAGCTACCATGTGAGTTCTTCAGGGTATGACAATTTGGAACAGTGCTAATACAAGCTTGAAAGTGCTCAGCACAAGACGGAAAACCATTTCTCTGGACCTGAAAATTGCAGCGAAGTCATATATTCCTTGCTCTCTTCCTCTCACAGAATGCGATGCTCCTGTAGTGCAGGTCTATGTACACATATAGATATAGATTTAACTGTAATTGTAAAGAAAATCAGGCCTGCAGCCATGCCACTGTGGTGACTGATCCCGTCAGATCTCGGAAGCCAAGCAGGGTGGGGCCTGGGTAGTACTTGGATGGGAGACAGCCTGGGAACACCAGGTGCTGTAGGTTTAGGAGAACGACCTGGCAAACCACTCCCTAAACAAAAACAAACAAACAAACAAACAAAAAACACAATCAGCCACTGAAAACCCTATGGATAGCAGAGAAGCACTGACAATAGTGTTTTACCTGTTGTTCGTAGGGTCACTATGAGTTGGACACTAACTCAACAGCACCTAACAACAACAAAGAAAATGACAGTAATGCACATCCTTTCCTATATGCTTGACAAAGTACATTTGTATGTATACTATACACACATACATATATGTACATATATATATACACACTGTACATGTACACTATACCTACATATGCATGTGCATTTATATGTTTAAAAAGTATAAACTGACCATGGTCCAAGGACATCTAATTTGCTGTCTTTTAAAGGCAAGGTTATTGTAACTAGATGCTGGGACTGATATATAATACAGCTCTTCTATGACCCAGCTCAGTGTAGCAGCATTGCAATACTGTCTTTCCTTTGTTAATGCTGTTATTTCTCCCACTATGCCTAGAGAATGAATATTACCCAATTATTAACCCACTATCCAATTATCCTTGGGAGTCTTTCCTATCTCAGAAACAGTAACATAATCCTGGAAACAAAGTGGTGACCTGTGACTTCTCGTCAAGTCAATGGATCGTACAATCTTTAACATCAAGCTTTCCAGCGCTCAGATTAACATTTCCTGAGACATTAAGTCAAGTCATACTGTACACAGCTTGATTACAAGATGTAATCAAAACCAGGCCTGCTGTTGGGGACTAGAATTTTCCAGCCAGAGTAAGCACTATTATTACCGACTCTTGTTTTCCTGGTTCTCATCTGATTTACAGGGTAGGAAAACAAATGTTGCAGGCGAGAGAGAGAAAGGAGGGGACATAGGAGCCTGCTGGAGCTCTGGGCTCTTTTCTCTACCTTCTCTGTATCACAAATGGACCCTGGGAGCAGGTGTCCGTGGTATGCAAATCTAATCACAAAAGTAATAAAAAGAAACTGCACGGATGTTTCTCTCGCAGTTAACCCTGTTAACGTCAGAGTGGAAGCTGTCTGAATGTCTAAGGTTTCATTAAATCAATAGCCACACGTTTTACACAGAGCAAACGGTGAAGGAGTACGGGGAGTGAGTGGTGGAGGAATGCCTGTTCTCGATTCTGATTGGACGCTCAGAAGATTCCATTAATATATGCTGCACTGAAAGGTGTCAAGCTAACCAAAGCAGCCTAAAGAGTAAGGTGCGGGGAGGCACCATGTTGGTCTGCATTTTGATCTACTTAAATGTTTTCACCAAAATCGAATGGCTACTGGCTAGCTCATTTGCATTTAAGAAGCAAGGAGAATTAAACAATAACAAAAACATTAAACTCACAGTTGACCTAATGGTTAAATCAGAGCACATGCTGATTTGTACCCTGAGGTCTCAGACCAGCAGCATCCTCTGGGAATTTGTTGTTGTTGTTGTTGTTGTTAGGTGCTGTCGAGTCGGTATCCGACTCATAGCGACCCTCTGTACAACAGGGGAAACACTATTGTCAGTCCTTCTCTGCTGTGCATAGGATTTTCAATGGCAGATTGATTTTTGGGAGGGGGTTGCCAGCTCCTTCTCCCAAGCCTACAGCAAGTGATGTTCCCAGGAGGTCTCCCATCCAAGGACTAACCAGGGCTGACCCTGCTTAGCTTCCAAGATCTGATGGGATCGGATGCCACAGGGCTACCGCTGCAGGCCTGGGAATTTGCCATATATGCAAATGCTCAGGCTGTGCACCAGAACTCTTGGGTCGGAAACTGTGATTAGTAAACCTTCTAAGTATTTTGATGCACATGAAAGTTTGAGAATTGCTGGGTTTAGATATATTCCCCTCTCCCTTCTCAGTTTTCAAGTACAGATACTCTTTGAAGGGCCTTATTTTCCTAAATTTGAACCAAGTAATTTCAAATAATAATAATAAAGAAAAAATCCAACTAAACAATTTTAATTACTTACTAGTTGAAACAATAGGATACTATTAATATAGCATTTAGATAATATGAATTAAAGTAATTACAGAAGTAAAATTAATTTATTTTTATAACTAAAAGATAAATAACATGGGAATCTTGAAGATGGATCTACTACAGGACTTCTCTACTTCAGCAATAATTGAAGAATTGATAATATGGGTAAAAATTCTTTGTGGAGGCTGTCCTGGGTGTCATAGGATGTAAGCACAATCCCTGGCCTCTAACTCATTGGGTGCTAGTAGTGCCCTCTCCCATAGTTATGAAAATGTGTATGTTCTAAATGTTCCCTGGGGGTCAAACTGGTCCCATGTTGAGAACCAAGGGGTTAGCTGATCATTTAGGAAAACTTTATTTGTTTATCAACTTAAAAAAAAAAATCTATACTCTTTATGGGGAACTGACTATGAGCAAGTCACTGTGCATTGTGTTAGAAACACATTTCCACACTGGTGTGGGCACTTCCGTGTATCAACACGAAGCCTGAACTTGGGAGTGGGCTGTTTTGTGGCACAACTCTATTAATATTCTCAGATATTACTGAAGAAGCCAATTTTTTTCAATCCATAAAATCATAACGACCCACTCTATTAGAAGTTAGTTCATGTCAAACTTGACTCTATGAAAGGCAGGTCACGAGGCACTGTGGTACGTGGGAAAAAGCAATGGTCAGAACTTGGATGACGTGGCTTGTTGATTTGTCCCTGTTGCTAATTTGCTGTGGAGTCCTGCAAAGTTCAGGAAGTCCTCTGGATCTGACTCTCTAGTATAATCATAAGCTGCATAGCCATGTTTTGGTCAACAATGGACATCGGATGCACAACCAACAGTGTCCTAATACACATGCCACCTGGTGACACCACAGCCATCTTGGTTTACGGAAGGAAACTGCGAAGCCTGCAAACAAATCCACCTAGTGATGCGTTTCTGAGAGCGCATCCCTGTCATTCGGTCGCACGTGACTACTTGTAAACTGAGGCAAGTAGGCTCTATGATATCTACGCCGACGTCTGCTTTTCATATCCCAGTCGATAGTGCATAGTAGTGATATGTAAGCGTGACCAGACCTCCTGATACATGCCGTGAACCGCATTAAGCACATCTATGTTCTCTTTACCCTTCCCATCACTCCATGGTGAAGGCATTATTATTTTCCAAAAATTTCAAAATAAAGATACTGAGACTCAATCAGGTCTGAGTAGCACCCTAAGTCCACACAACAGTGTCTGGGCACCCTGAGGAGGGCAGGGTCCTCCCGGTTCTATCATGACTGTCTTACTGATACCAAAGCTGGTCACTGGGAGACTATGAAGTGATTACCACAAAATAGTGAGAGGAGATTCAATCGCAGCACGCAGGATCTTGAAATAGCATGAAGCTTAATTTTAATGGAATTAAAACAAAACCAAAATGGCACAGGCATGGATCTGCAGCAGGTAGCCAGGTTTTTCACTTCTGATTTGTCAAACTTTACACAAGTGCTCCCAGACTTGCAGGTTTGTACAACTTGTCTGCCTTAAGAGTTCAGGACTCTGCACCATGTGTCTGTCCTGGAGGAAGACCCTGGTTGTTTTTTCATTAACCACCAGTGAGAACTCCATAGCCAGTGGCCTGCTGGGCACAACCCTCTGTAGTTTTCACTTTTAAGGAAGCAGATGTAGAATAAGATCTCAATAAGTGGAGATGATCAGCAGGACGTGTTAAGCTCAGCTGCATTCCTTAACCACTTCCAAATGAAAATAATAAAGATGAAGATCAAAGATCACAGCCTTCAACATGGGTTGCGACTAAACATCAACAAAACAAAAAACCTTATGACTGGGTCAGCACGCAACTTCACAACAAATGGAGAAAAGATTGAGGTTGTCCAAGATTTTGCTTTGCTTGGCTCTATAATCAACACCCGTGGAAGCAGCGGTCAAGAAATCAAAAGATGCATTGCTCTAGGAAAAGCTGTGGCAAAAGAACTCTTCAGAGTATTGAAAAGCAAAGATATCACATTGAAGACGAAGGTGCGTCGGACTCATGCCATGGTATTTTCAGTGGCATCATATGGTTGTGAAAGCTGGACATTGAACAAGAGAGACAGAAAAAGAATTGATGCTTTTGAATTATGGTGCTGGAGACGTCTATTGAATATACCATGGACTGCCAAAAGAACCAACAGCTCTGTCCTAGAAGAAGTGCAACCAGAGTGCTCCTTGGAAGCAAGAATGGCCAGACTGCGTCTTACATATTTCGGACATGTAGTCAGGAGAGATCAATCCCTGGAGAAGGACATCATGTTTTGGAGAGTGGCAGGTCAACGCAAAAGAGGAAAACCCCCCACCAGATGGATTGACACAGTGTCTACAACAATGGGCTTAAATATAAACAAGATTGTGTGCCTGGCACAGAATTGAGAAGTGTTTTGATCTGCTGTACATAGGGTCACTATGAGTTGGACTGGACTCGACGGCACCTAACAACAACAACAACAACAACAACAATAACAACAGCAACAGACCTTTACTTACACCTCCAAAAGTAGAACTTACCATGGGCACTATATTTTTGTACCACACTTAAATAATAGCCCAGGGTCTGGCTGAGTTTGTCTAGGATGTCTCCTTGGCTCCAATTTTAACTTCTTGATGTTATAGTGTAGCAGGGACTCTGAGAACAAGTTCTAAAGCACTAAAATCTCTTTAGGAATCCTCATGCCTTAAGCCCAGGCAGTGGGAGGGAGCCTCCCTCCCAGGAAAAAACTCCACACAGGTCTGATAACCTGTCTCACAGATAAATCCACACGTGCACATTTTCTGACTCTGATTTCATCTCTTCCATAAATCATAACACTGCAACAGGAAGTGGAGAGAGAAACTTAAGAACAATTCCCTCTGCCGTTCTGGCCCAAACTCTAAACAAACTCATTTCCCTTTACCAACCCGTGTTCAATTTTTTTTGTTTTGTTTGGGGATTTTGTCTGGTTTGTGTTGTGCTGTTTCTGTGAGGCAGAGACCCACAATCCTCTTATTTTGGTAACGGTGAAGAGTACAGCTCTTGAGAACCTTAGAGCAAGTTTTCTACCCTGGCCTTACCCAGCTGTTTTGCTCAAAAGTTACTGAGGAAACCAGTTTATCCCGACCCATGCAATCATAGCTAATTACTTCCTTCAAGTTTATTCCTGTCAAACGTGAGCCTAGGAAATATGGAAGGAGAGGAAAGCAAGAGGCTCATTTCAGAATTCTCCCACTTTTAACATTAGGCTCTCCAACAAGTTGCTGATGAAACATTGTTGTTAGGACTGGACTTGAGAGTTAAAATAATTGAAGTTTTTTTGATCCAATATGTAGAGAGCAAAGTGAATCAGCCAAAACGTCATTGACGTGCCCTTCATGCGTCAAAGATGCATTATTTTACTCTCTTAAAAGCCAAATCTACTTCACCATCTCAGGTTTTTGTCTGACCACAACTTGCAGTACATGGAACTTCCAGGGTCTCTTTTTTGCTGTTTTTATTGTCATAAGAAGGACCTCGAAGGAGAGAGAGAACTAAAAGGGTACAGGTGAGTTGCACTGCTATCGTCTTATTTTTCTGAACTTGCAAAAGAACTTTGTCAGTCCATCTGCACACATCCAGCAAGACGGCTTGAAGCTGGGCTTCTGGCAGAGGGTCGGGGCAGGCTTTCAACGCTATTAGTATTCTCCGTGTGGTTGTTTGTTGTCTGCCTCGGCAATTACCCTGCTTTAATTTAGGTCACTAATGATATTATGAGATAGTTTGATGGTGGTGTAATTTCTTTTGATGATGTTTTTGCTGCGATTGCTTATACCAACTCATTGTGCTCTCGTGAAAGCCAGAATTCTACACCCACCGAGGGAGGGCTGGAGGGGAGCAGGGTGGGGCGCAGACCGGGCAGGGAGGTGGGCACAGCAGGCAATCCCAGCTTGGGATCTGCTGTTCCTGCCTCCACAGGCAGGATTTCCTCCTGCGCTGCTCTGCTTCTGTCCTGACAGGAGAGCTGAGGGCTGGGACATCACACCACGCTGCCCCTTGTCCTGCTGGCTCCGAAATCCTTTCTGACAGGCTACCAAAACAATTGGTCCTTCACTTCGGCAGCTTTTACACTAGTTGAAGCCTAATTTACAAGATAGATCATTCGCTCCAGCGATCCCAGCCCGGATCCTCCTAACCTATCCTACGCAGAGACCTCATTTGAGAAATGCAAAGCTTCCCCAAACCCCAAGCCCTCCTGCCTCCCTCCTCTCTTCCAGCCCCAACCCCCTTGATGAAGAACTTGAAGGTTTCTGTTGATGATTGCACAACATAAATATTTTCCTTGGTGCTCAGATTTAATTAATTTTTAGTGCATCCAAAGCCATTGTGTTTACTTGAAATGCATGCTCACTGGTTTTAAATGCATTTTAATGGGAGCTAACTCTGGAATGGGTCTATCCGGTCCAGACGCACGTTCCTGAAGCCAGAAGGAGTGATGACAGTGTTTGCTTACAGAGATGCCTAGGCAGTGATGAATGCTGGCTTTTGTGATGCTCAGCCTACGGGGAGAGCTATGATCCACACGGAAATGCAACTGGGAATTCTCAGGAGGCTTTCTGGGTGGAAGGGAACCATATCTTCTAAAAATATTTATGTTGTTGTTCTTAGGTGCCGTGGAGTTGGTATCTGACTCATAGAGATCCTGTGTACAACAGGTGAAACACTATTGTCAGTGTTTCTCTGCTGTTCATAGGGTTTTCAATGGCGGATTGATTTTTGGGAGTGGGTTGCTGGGTCCATCTTCCCTGCAAACAATATTTATAGGATAAAAGAAATAGAAGTTTAGAAATATTATCCGCTAGAGAATATAACTTAAGTAATAATGGTATCTAGAACATGAAGACTACTTTGAAATATTAAAGTTAATATTTGGAAAGGGCATTCTAGAAATATTAATAAATCCAACACTATTCTTAAAAACAGGCTGAGATATAGTCTTTTGCTCTTATAGTCCATCCAAAGAAACAGTGATTTCTGAACCCTTCAGCCCCACCTGGGATTGCAGGAAACCTAGAAATCACATGCTTCCAGGAGAACGCCAGTTGGTGCACATCTTCCAACTATCTCTGCGCCCAGGTATATCCTGAGACACAGGACAGCTTAATCAACTTCTCAGAAAGCTGGCCAGGAAAGATCGTTTCCCCTCATCTGGCACAAAAGCCATAGCCTGGTTGCAACTGTTCTTAGCATCGTAACTGGACCTCACCATATTTTTTTACAATACTTCCCAGGATGCATCTGTGCACCTGCCAGACAAGATTTGTCTTTAGTCACCTGGAAAAATGGAGCATAGTTATTTTTCTTACTAGTCTGAGGCTCCTCCTCAAGGTTCTAAAAGATGGCTGCTGCCTCAAAGCATTATGGGAGAGTTCTAGCTATTTAGTATTTACTGACCCACCAGCTCTTAAAGTTGGTGGTAGTAGAGTTCTCAACATTCTTTACTGGTGGGATAAATATTTTTCAAACTGGAAGGGTTAGGTTTTTTTTGTTTAATTTCAGAGTTCTTTCCAGCATACACTTTGGCACTAAAGTCCTAGCTTAATACAAAAATAAAAATTTAACATGTTAAGGTAAAAAAAACTAAGAAAGGGGGATTGGGACTTTTCTCTAAAATATGAGGACTATACATGTTGTTGTTAGGTGCTGTCGAGTTGGTATCCGACTCATAGCGACCCTCATAGGGTTTTCAATGGCTGACTGTTTCGGGATGGCCTTGGGAGTGGATTTCCAGGTCATTCTCCCATTTTTGCGGTGCTGGGAATTGAACTCTGGACCTCAGAGACTGCAGCACAGCGCTCTACCAACTGAGCTAAATCCTAGCCCCGAGAACTATACATAGTGAGTGTAATATTTTTAACATAGAAAAAGTTCATGAAAATAGGACAGCGTATAGCTAAGGAAGGAGACAGCAACTTACATGTGTTGCAGCCTCTGTGCTAGGCACAACACTAATGCTCTCTCATGAAATTTATATTACACAGGGACGGCCAGCTCAAGGAAAGCAGAGTTTGCAAAGGAAAACGTGAGAATTACAGAAGGGCCTCAAAGCCCTTTTGAAAACTGCCATGTTCACTTAGCCCGCAGTAGAGGGATGACAGCTTTAGCTCATAAGGCAAAACTCAGCCTCTCGCTGCACCAACAAATCAGCCCCCCATGTCTAGGGTTGCAAAGAGGAGGCCTCGTGTGAGCTATCTCAAGTTTTCCTCTTTTGTTCTTCTTCCTTTTAGACATCCGAGTAAACTCAGAAAATGTGTGTATCGTCTATGGGAACACCTGCGCCTTATATCTACCTGGACCCCCAAATGACTCAGAGGTAAATAAGCACTTGGTTGTTAAGTTTTGCTTTTGAGAGTTTAACAACACACGCTCTAAAGACCCAGTGAAGACGACCGCGGACTGAAGCACAAGCCCATCGATGGTCCTCAATCTGGGAAATACTATATTTCTCCAGGCAAATTAAAACTTGTCCCCCACCCCCGAGAAAACCCAGACAGAACGGGCTCGACAGAGGTCAAACCAGCCACTGCTATGAAGACCAGGACACCGGGAAAGGACGGCCCAATGGAGTCCCAAACAATCAGGGCTTCGCCAGCCCTGTCAGCAGGAGCCCTCGCTGAGCAGTGAGATCCTGCCTTCTGAGCGGAGGACAGGCTGCGCTCAGCTCTAATAATGGCCGCCCTCGACGACCAAGGGCTGCTCCTGGTATCCTGGGCACCCACCTCAAGCAAGCACAGGGAGCCATCGCGGTGCCACTGAGTGAGCCCCGACCTTGCAGGTCGAAATATTAATTTCCTTTCAGATACCGAGGGCTTCATGCTCTGCCTTAATCCATCGCTGATGACCCCATTCTAAATAAATTTATGTCGTGTCTAGTGTTGATTAAAGTGCTCCAAAGCAAAAAATTTTCTTTTAAAAGCCGTCTGGCTACCCACACAGTGAACAGCAGCACTTTTTAATGGAATCAAAATGGCATTTCCCTTATTACACAGGGAAGTAGACGAACAGACCTAAGTCTCACACGGAAGACTCTATCAAAACGTGGTGAAGGATTTCTTCTGCCTCCTAATTACCAAGTGTGTGGGGCACACACACAGCCAACTGCGTACACCTTCCTACACACTTAGAAATGAGCCTCCTTTCGATCAGCTTCTTCCTAGAAGGAGCCACCCCACCAGGTCCCCTTGTTACACCCATGGCTTTATAACCCCAGCTCCTTCTGAGTCTCCACAGCCTCAAAAACATCCTGATGGCAAAATTGCCAATACCCGTGAATGGTTTAAAGGCCTGTGTTCTCTTCAAATGAACAAAAAATGGACATCGCGGCTTCTTCATATGCAAGGATGTTGGTGTTGGTGTTGTTGTTAGGTGTCCTCGTGTCGAGTCCGACTCATTGCGACCCTCATAGGATTTTCAATGGCTGACTATTTGGGGATTGTCTTGGGAGTGGATTGCCAGGTCCTTCTCCCACTTTTGCGGTGCTGGGAATTGAACTTGGGACCTCAGAGACTGCAAAGCAGCGCTCTACCAACTGAGCTGAATCCTAACCCATATGCAAGGATGTTGTTGTTGTTGTTAGGTGCTGTCGAGTCAGTATCCAACTCATAGCGACCCTCATAGGGTTTTCAATGGCTGAGTGCTTCGGGATTGCCTTGAGAGTGGATTGCCAGGCCCTTCTCCATATGCAAGGATAGGTGTCATTTATCAATCTATCAATAGTTATAAGGTTCTATGTTCCAAATTTCTTTTTGGCTTTTCTTTGGGGCATTGCTAATGTGATCACAGGCCTGGGATTTAGCTTAGTTGGTAGAGCACTGTGCTGCAGTCTCTGAGGTCCCGAGTTCAATTCCCAGCACCGCAAAAATGGGAGAAGGGCCTGGAAATCCACTCCCAAGGCAATCCCGAAACAGTCAGCCATTGAAAACCCTGTGAGGGTCGCTATGAGTCAGATACCGACTTGACGGCACCTAACAACAACAACCACAATGTGATCACATACGCTCAGTGACTACAACCCTGTACTCAGGAGGCAGAGGCAGGAGGATTGCGAGTTTGAGCCCGGCTTAGGCTACACAGCAAGACCCTGTCTCAAAAACAAACAAAAATATGGGTGAAAGATGAGTCTCAGCTCTTGTTTCCTTGGGAACTTGTGAAGAAATGGAAGATAATTTACAAGAATGAAACAGTGAGGTTAGTGCATCCCGACTTAGTGTGATTTGAGAGGTTAGGAGTCAAAACAATACATCAAAAGCAGCATTGATCTGATATTAAAGAGACCTTGACCCTCATGAGGACATTTCATGAATGTCCTCTTAGGATTCTCATCAGACCGTTTTACTTCTCTGGACATCAACTTTTTAGGTCATTAAATGAGTGAGCCTGGATCACATCTAAAGTTGCTTTTAATAGTGAAGTGTTGTTGTTGTTGTTGTTGTTAGGTGCCCTCGGGTTGTGTCCGCCTCATAGTAACCTTCGTAGGGTTTTCAATGGCAGATTGTTTTTGGGATTGCCTTGGGAGTGGGTTGCCACATCCTTCTCCCATTTTTGCAGTGCTGGGAATCGAATTCGGGACCTCAGAGACTGCAGAGTGGCACTCTACCAACTGAGCTAAATCCCAGCCAGTGAAGTATTGTTGTTGTTAGGTGCTGTGGAGTCGGTATCCGACTCATAGCGACCCTCATAGGGTTTTCAATGGCTATTTCGGGATTGCCTTGGGAGTGGATTGCCAGGTCCTTCTCCCATTTTTGCAGTGCTGGGAATTGAACTCGGGACCTCAGAGACTGCAGCACAGTGCTCTACCAACTGAGCTAAATCCCAGCCAATGAAGTATTAGAGTTCTTTTAAAATCAGCTGCAAAATGAGATTTGGTAGGAAATATGACTCCACAGTTCTTATTCAGGTTGTAAAGTCCCTAAGCCTTCCTGTCTTTTGGAAACTTCTCCTGTTTGCTCTGTAAGTCCTTCCAATGCTGCTAACAACAGCTACTAACAGTCATGTTGGCCCAGATAAAAAGGAAAAAGAAGACGCATGAAGCAGACCCCCAAGTGCTCCAAAGCAGCTTGGTTTTATGTCATCTTGTTTAAAGAGAACTTCCAGATTCCAGCTGTGTGCTGTTGAAATGTCTCCTTAAAAGGAACTGACAGAAAGAGAATAGCATCCAATTAGCAAGAGGATTCTTCCTCGCATCTGATAACCTAACATCTGTGCCTTCCGATAAAGTCACTGTTTTTCAGTGGCATTTGCACCATTCATTAGCTCCCTTTTAGTGCAAATAGCTGACTCCAAAAACTGCCCCAGGGCTGCCATGCATTGTGAGACAGGTGGTGGGCAGGTCTCACCTGAGAAGGAAGCCTTTCCCTACACATTTGGGCTCCCACGTTAACAATGCACATTAAAATGTGAACGGAAACCTTATGAGTCACAAAGGGTATCTGAATACTGCCATGACTCACTTCATATAATAGGGAGAAGTCGATATCGATAATGAGGAAAGGTTAATCACCAGTGTGCAGCCACCTGCTGACTCCTGAAAGGCACAGACAGTATTTAACACATACTGTTTTCTTTTTTCCCTTGCGATCATGAGCCCCTGTTTTGGACAGGGGATTTATTTATTTATTTTTTTAACCCTCATTCCCAAATGTCAGGCCCTCGGGGTATATTTTGGTTCACAGAATTCTCACCCCACCTCTGACTTTTCTGCCAATTTCTCCCTGCTCTATCCCGTCCCACGATGGCCCCCGCAGCCTCCATCTGTCAGCACGGGCCTCTGTCCTTCTGTTTCTTCACATAATTCTCCCTCCTCCTCTGCCTTAAGGACTTCAGAAGACACCAGTCGCTAGCAGTCATTTTCCCGAGAAGTTTCTAGTTCTTACAAGCCTGTCGCCTACTTACCACAAGGCCAAAGGGCAACGCCACCTAAAGCTTTGTGCAACAAGCTTTTCCTCTACGGCCTCCATCCCAGTCCGTCTTCCTTCTGCCTCCATTCACAGCCTCTTTAAAAAGCACAAGCCTGTCATCCGTCTGGGAGGTCTGCTGGGAGATTTGGCCCAGAGCATACTGCTTGAGGAGAGTCCCTCCCGACCTTCCGTAGGATCTGAGATGATAGCCCTAACCATGTGCCAGTACCCAGGAAGAAATCCACTACTTTTAATCCAAGGAATGTCTTCACAATAGGAGCAACAGGAGTTTGCAACGATGAGCTCCCAGTCACCAAAAGACCCTTCACAGTAGACAGCTACTGTACTACCCTATGCTTCCACTTTCTAGTCATTGCTGGCCAGAGAGCATGAAGGATAGAAGACAACCAAGATGACGTTTGCAAAATTAACTCTGAGCTCACTTACACATCTGCACAGAGTCCAGACCTCTGTCGACTCTAACCATTGTGGTAAGTAAGGAGTCATTTTGTGTTCATTGTTCATTAAAAGGCTTTCACTTGAATGCACACTCAGTTATTGGTCTGGCAAAATATGCAACATGATTGTCTTGCCATTTGAATGCACAAAGAGAGAAAATATAGAGTTAGGTATGGAGTCAGCTTCTGAGTCAATGTTTTCATGAGCAAGTACAAGAGGCAATAGAAATCTTCAGGTCGGTATACATGGACATCCCCACATGTCCGTCAGCTTGTCATACTGTGGGCACTTGTGTGTTGCTGTGATGCTGAAAGCTATGCCATTGGTATTTCAGATACCAGCAGGGCCACCCATGGTGGACAGGTTTCAGCTGAGCTTCCAGACTAAGACAGACTAGGGAGAAGGACCTGGCAGCCCACTTCTGAAACAATCAGCCATTGAAAACCCCTTGAGTAGCAGAGAAGCACTGTCAAATATAGTGTGGGAAAACGAGCCTCCCAGGATGGAAGGCTTTTAAGAAGACTGGGGAAGAGTTGCCTCCTCAAAATAGAGTTGACCTTAATGAGAAGAATCGAGTAAAGCCCACGGGATCTCCTTTTGCTGATGTGGCACAACTCAAAATAAGAAGAAACATCGTGGCTGCAACAATGGGCTCAAACATTAAAAAAGATAGTGTGCACGGTGTTGGGCAGTGTTCATTCTGTTGTACTTAGGCTCACTCTGACGCAGATCCTACTCAATGGCACCTACCAAAAACATGTGGATAAGACTAGTATAAAGAAATGTTAGCAGCTCTCTCCCTCCCCTAATACCTCTGCAACTGGACAGAATTGTTAAAACTAACAGTTTACATCTGGAAAATAACAAGTGGAGACCAAAAAGAGATGCATTTTATTCATGAAAAAATCTTAAGGTCCAATGGAAGCAGTGGAGTCCGGGGTATCCTTGCCAGGGCTGGTCCATTCTCCCGCTACCCCCACTCCATGGACAGGGTGGTGCCACTAGGGCAGGGACGGCTGTGGCAATGAGCAGCTGGAGGGGGCTGATGTGATCTGACATAGGACAAAACCCTACACTCAGTGGCTTTCCAATGAGAGCAGCAAGTGCCGAAGAAAACAGAAAGTGGGGCTGTGCCTGAGAGAGCAGTGGAAAGGTGGACAAGCCAGAAATGTAACCAGGAGATCTTGGAAGTGCGATAGCACAGAGGACAAACCTTTCTCATATGCCTGGCTGGCAAGGAAGTTCCCAGATGGCCCAGCAAAAATAAAACATAGTGAAACCTGCATGACATTTAAACGTACACCTCCAACTACACTCCAGTCTGTCAGGAGAAGACAGAAGCTTCATTGGAATGAAGCATGTGAATAAAACACTTGGCCCTGTGACTGACAAACTGCTGTGTTGTTCAGACAGAGGGGTGATCCTGAGGATGTCAGACTGAAAAATAAAAATAATAATAATGATAGATAAATTTGAACACAGACACAGTGGCTGTACACTTTGCAGGGGTGGCGAACACATAGCTATAGTTCAGGCAAGTTAGTAAAAAACAAAGCAAATCCGACAACAACAACACCCAGGAGGGAGATAATCAGAATCCAGAGCTGAGCCGATTAATTATCTGAAATTCCAATGTTTTCAGCCCACAATTACAGGACACATACACAAGTGGCAAGTGTGACTTATACCCAGGAGAAAGAAAAGTAGCCACTAGAAAGTATCTGGGAGTAAGCAAAGATGTCGGTTTTAGCAAAGTCTTCAAAGAAGTTACAATATCTATGCATGCTCAAAGAATTTAAGGAAAACATGGTGATGATTAATGAGCAGATAGGGATCAGCATCAAAATAGAAACTATACAAATGAACCAAATGGAAATTCTAAAGATGACAAGAACAATCACTGAAATGAAAAGTCTACCACATGTGCTCAATAGCAGAGTTTAGATAGCAAAAGGAAGAATCTATAAACTTAAAGCTTAAGTTACACTTATAATGGATCCATTTTATGGTATGTGAATTGCATCTCAATAGAGCAGCAAATAAAGAAACAAATTGATTGAAAAAAAATAAAATATGGACAGAATCTGGAAAATATGCCTTATAATAATTTGACAAACTTTGGTTTCTTTCTGAAAAATAATCCCATAAATCTTTGAATTAAAAAGTCTTGTTGTTGTTGTTAGGTGCCGTCGAGTCGGTATCCGACTCATAGTGACCCTCATAGGGTTTTCAATGGCTGAGTGCTTCGGGATTGCCTTGGGAGTGGATTTCCAGGCCCTTCTCCCATTTTTGCAGTGCTGGGAATTGAACTCTGGGCATCAGAGACTGCAGCGCAGCATTCTACCCACTGAGCTAAATCCCACCCCAAAAAGTCTTAGGCTAAAATGTTCTAAATTCCAAAGCCCCATTCTTTCTATAGGAAAACACAGAAGAGTTACATCATTCTGCTATGTTATAGGTGCTCAGGGTACCCAAAGGGCCATGTACTAAAGGTGTGGTCTCTAGGGCGGTGCTGTTGGGAGGGGCTGGGACCTTCAGGAGGTGAGGCATAGTGGGAGGATCTTAGACCAGTGGGATGTGCCATTGAGGGAGATTGTGGGGCCCCAGCACATGTGTAGACATGAGCTAGAACTTCCAAAACTGTGAGCCTAAATAAACCTTTTCTCTTTATAAGTTAGTTATCTCAGGCATTTTGTTGTAGTGAGAGAAAACAGACTAACAAGTGTTCCAAACATTCAGAAGGGGTGTTTCTATGGCAGACAGCTAAGCATTTTTGAAGTGAGTATGAAAATCATGCATATATCTTTTGAATATTTTTGCTTTAATTCAAGCCATTTAAACCTAAGAATTCTGCAATAATTATTGTATGGTCATTTCAATTGTAGGTCAGTTATTTGTGTTTAGGAACATTTATTGCAGGTCACTATGATTTTCTGGGATTAACCATACACACAAGGTGATTCTTCCAAGTTTATGCTTTGGTTTCATTAAGGGAAAGCATGACCTTGACATTAATTTCAGGAACTGATTCTTCTAGATTCTTATTAATTGTCCTCATTTCCAACAGCAAAAACAAACAAAAAGAAGATCTTTGTTTAGTAACTCTCTTCTTAGGTCAACTTACAGATGGGGAAACCTTAATTTACAGAATAGTAGTTCTCAACCTTTCAGGATTTATGGCTTACTTTCAAAATGTTGCAACCTTAGTGTATTTAAGTAAGGTAAAACCTCAGAACACACAACAAAGGAAAACCTACAGTCCTGTCACCCATGGTTACAACACTGTCCAAAGAACCTATAGTTATTTGGTTATTCACTGTTTCAGAACTTCATTTGTTTTGTACAGAAGAATTGCTCTGTTACACTCATTAAGGAACTCTCCCAAAATTTAGGGTAAGCATTAGGCTTTTTCTTTGCTACCAGATTTTTAAAAGTAAGCCTCTTAACCTCCTGTTTACCATATACAACAGGTTGAATCCTACTGTTCTTTACAGAATTCATTCCATTAAGTATTCTAGCTGAAAAATACTGTTCTAACAAAATAAATACTTAACTATCCCCCTAAAGTGAATTCCCGTGTCCAGCACATTTGTCAAGGGCTCAGAGCATGTGTATGGGTTATAATAGACTATGTAACTATAGCAGAAAATAGCAATTGGAATGGATAATCCAATCTAAACTTAAAAAAAAGAGTGAAGATGAACTTGTATAGTGACAAGTTGGTGGGTTACAGCTAAAGATTTTCAGAAGGCAAATTAATTTATAATACCTAAGAATACACATGCCTAATGACAGCAAATAATATCCAAGAGAAGGACATTTTAGAGAATGGGGAAAAATCAAATCCAAGACAAGATTCTAATCACTAAAATGTGGCTTGCTAAAAAAGAAAAAAAAATCTGGTAGTGTAGTAGTGCACACCTACAATCCCAGCAGCTCTGGAGGCTGAGGCAGGAGGAACATGAGTTTGAGGCCAGAGGCAGTCACAAACTGAGAGAGATCATGTCTCAAAATGAGAAATAAAAAATTTAAAAAGGGGCTGGAGGTGCAGCTTAGTGATAGGGCACTTGCCCAGCATACATGAGGCGGCCCTGGCTTCCACCCCAGGACTGAAAGGAAAAAAGAAGAGATAAGAAAGAATGAAAAAGGAAAAGGGAAAAAAATTAAAAAGTAAAATTCAAGAGACTGTTAAAGATTAGAGCCCCAAAAGATAAGCTTTCCTTCAGTGATGAGATTGTGTGGCGGACGCTAATGTCTGTAAGGCTTAAGAAGGAACTGAAGAGGACGGGTACAGAGGCAAACTCTAAGTACAGCCATTCATCCGGCAGGCGAGTGGAGTCATGAAATGTTAAAAAGCTGTGTTTCTCTCCCTTCTGAACTGCATGAAATCCTCAAGACAGGAATAAGGATTATCTCAGAGACCTATACAAAAGGAAGACTGTAGCATTAATTTACCAATCAATGAGCCATTCCGGCTGATCCTCCAAGCAATTGAGAAGAACTAGACATCATTATTAAACAAAAAGCACCCTTGTAAATGCCCACCATGCATCATAATTTTAAATAATAATACCTAACATTTGTGTAGCACTTCAGAGTTTACGAAGCACTTTCCCCTACATTATCTCATTCATCAATCTCTAAAAGAGGAAGAAAAATTTAAAGCAAGGGAAAGGATTAATATCAGTGTTGCCCTGGATAGATGAGGGTGGGTTTCTAGAATAATGGAAACTGCTGGCAAATCTTCATTAGGAGCTGATGAATTGCTCATCTCGACTTCATTACCCTTATCATGAGCACTTATGACAGAAATGAAAAATTCATGAGCACCGTCATAATCAAAGAGAATAAATGTTTCCCTGTTAAAGTGAATGCATAATCTTCCCAAGAATAAAATAACAATATTCATTCATTATTAAATTCTGATAATGCTGACACCAAATCTCATTTCAAACAGTGAAGGAAATTAGCAACATGGAGGAAGAGTGTGGGCCTTGGCGCTCTTAGTCTAGACTCACAGGTGAAAGATGGACCCCTCCCTCCTAGCTAGTCTCTTGTCTCTCTCCATCACGTCAGTGTTTTCAGAACCCATTTACAATAGAAGGGTTAATTTTTAGAAGATAGAGTGGTTTAAATAGGAGGGTTAATTTTTTAGAAGACAGAGTGATTACCTTCCAAAACAGATAGGGCATTTCATAGATTGGTTATTTTCTAAAAGCAGATTGAACAAATGTTAGAGGTACCGCATGCATGCCTAACAGCAGATGTTACAAATATCCTACTGCAAAGACGTTTCTTGAGTCATAATTTTCATGAGAACATCACCACGCTTCCTTTGTTATCCCCATCCCATCTCATCCCACACCTTCTCAAACACGACGCAAGAGGTACAATTTACCCATTAAGTAGTTGTCTACTTGCTCATCTGATCTTATCAGCCCTTTCCTTTACACAGATAAAAATTAAAAAGAAAATAGTGATATTTTCCCAATTAGCTATTTTAAAACATGCATTAGTAATATGTTGGAGACATAGTACTTTTATCACACTCCAGAATTAAGCCTTCAAAGTAATGTCACCTATAAGTAAGCAAAAGAAAAGAACAAATAGAAAGGTTTCACAGCACTTCCAGAACAAAAGACAGTCTTCCATTGCAAAGCTCTCGCTTTAGGTTCTTCTAGTCTTGTTTTCTGAAAACTCGCGTGTTTCTCCGTGTGTGTCTGTGTGAATCCGTGTGACTGCCCTGTGTATTGTGGATCTATCTCTGTGTGTGTAGCATCGGTAGCTGGACATTCATGCATGTCAGCTAAAACTGGCTGGGTCTCATTACAAATATCAGGGGACAGTTGACCGTCCCCAGAGCAGCCATCCTAAATTAGAGCATATTCCTCCAATGACCTATCACCCCGCTATTACAAATAACTGGACAGTAGTAAGTATTTATTGACAAAGAAAAAATATCCATGGTACCATACATGAGAAGATTCTTTCTTTCTGTCTTTCTGTCTTTCTTTCTTTCTTTCTGTCTGTCTGTCTGTCTCTCTTTCTTTCTTTCTTTCTTTCTTTCTTTCTTTCTTTCTTTCTTTCTTTCTTCCTCTGCTTATTTTTCATGGTACTGAAAGCCTGAACCCAGGGCTTCACACACACTTTGAAAGTGCTCTGTTACCAGCTATGCCCACAGCCCATTTTTTATTTATTTCTTATCTTGAGACAGGATCTCGCTAAGTTACACAGGCCAGTTCTGGCCTCCAACCTACGATTCCCCTGCCGCTGCATCCTGAGTCCCTGGGATTACAGGTGTCCCCGCCACAGCCAGCTGAAACAATACTTCAAAAGATCATAATGAACATCTAGTTGTGCATCCTCCTGAAAAATGTCAATACAGGCATAAAAAGGCTTAACAGTGTGAAGTGATGATCTAAAGAAATGTATTCAATCCCTTTTTCAATGGCGAATTAATTTTTGGGAGTGGGTTGCTGGGTCCGTCTCCCAAGCCTACAGCACCTCGTGTTTCCCAGGCGGTCTCCCATCCAAGTACTAACCAGCCCCAATCCTGCTTAGCTTCTGAGATCTGGAGGGATCGGATCCCACAGGGCAACGGCTATAGGCAGAGAAGCACTGACAAAAGTGTTTCACCTGTTGTACACAGGGTCGCTATGAGTCAGATACCTACTTGAGGGCACCTAATAACAACAACAATTCAATCCCTACATCAAAATAACAATAAGCACACTAAAGGGTTTTTTGCTTTTGTTTATTTGTTATTGTCTCTTTCCGTAGCACTGGGGATTGAACCCAAGGTCTCACGCATTCTAGGAAGGTGCTCTGCCACTGAGCTACACCCCATCCAATATAACATGATCAAAACACATACCACATGCCTAAAAACGTGTTAAGCCTTACAAATATATAAAGTATGGTCCTAAGTCCAACTTTATACCCACAGACTATGTTATGCACATGTAGAAATGTCTCTTCAACATGGCCTTCAAGCGTCACCTGGGGGGCGGGGGGGAGAGGATCCTATCAGAGGAAGGAACCCAAGCTCTGCCAGCCAGCCTCATGCTGTCTCCAGCTTCAAGAGGCTTCTTTGTAGCCGGGAGCAGTGGCACACGCCTGTAATCCCAGCACTCAGAGGCAGGAGGATCACAAGTTTGAGACCAGAGGCGGTCTGTGTAAACTAGCAAGACCCTATCTCAAAAAGTAAAAAAATGGGCTGGGGATGCAGCTCAGTAGTCCAGTGCTTGTAGAGAGAGCATGCAAGCGTGAGGCCCTGGGTTCAACCCCCAGTACCACACACACACACACACACACACACACACACACACACACACAAATAATAATAATAATAATAATAATAATAATAATAAAAAGAGGCCTCTTTCAGGCAACGTAAAGCCAACCCAAATTTCAAATTCTTCCAAAGTCCCATTTCTCCCCCATGACCACCCCTTCCTTGTTCCTACCTCTGATAGCACCTGTGGTTGATACCAAGATCTCTCTTCCTTCAGTAAAATAATAAAATGTATTGCTTCAGTGGGCTGGGATTTGGCTCAGTTGGTAGAGCGCTGCGCTGCAGTCTCTGAGGTCCTGAGGTCCTGAGTTCAATTCCCAGCACCACAAAAATGGGAGAAGGGCCTGGCAATCCACTCCCAAGGCAATCCCGAAACAGTCAGCCATTGAAAACCCTATGAGGGTCGCTATGAGTCGGATACCGACTCGACGGCACCTAACAACAACAACATCAATAGGAGACCAGGTTCCAAGGAAAAGAAAATATTAATGTTCAGCTTTGATCTTAGAACTAAATATATAAAATCCTTAATAAGGATTCAAAAGCTGAATTTTTTTTTCAGTGCTGAGGGTCAAACCCAGGTCCGTATACATGGTAGGCACGTGTTCTACCCTGGCCTGTAAGCTACACCCCTGAAACTCTTAGACGAGCAAAGGATGTATCTAAATTTTGCTGAGTCTCCTTTCTTTATGTGTTAATGACCCTCATGATCTGAGCACAGGGTTTTATTCTAAACCATGGTTTTAAAGAGGAAGAAGGGCATGAAATAAGGGAAGTGTCTTCTACACATGAAAGAGAAAGTAGCTCTTAGTAGGAGGAGTGATGTGGAAAGAAAGCTGAGCAGGGGAAATCAAGGCCAGGAGCCCAAATCAAATCAAGCCTCACAAGCACAGCAGCAACCTGGGCCTGCAATGCAGAGGCAAGATGGCGGGTATGGCAGAATCTGAGATCACTAGCTCTCGTTATGGAACATCTATCCTGGGATAGCGAGCAGCCGCTCAGACATGCCCCACACTCCGAATCAAATTGTTAGATGCTGTCGAGTCCAACCCACAGCAACCCTAGATAGAGCAAAACAAAAAACTAACCAACACTGTGCCATACACCTCACTCTTTAAAATATTTGAGCCCAATGTTGCAGCCACTATGTCTCTTATTTTGAGTTGCACCGCATCAGCCAAAGGAGATCCCAGGGCATTTATTCCATTCCCATCATTAAAGTTGACTCTACTTTGAGGGGGTTTTGGGTTGTAGCTCAGTTGGTAGAGCGCTGCTCCACACTCTCTGAGGACCCAGGTTTGATCCCCAGCACTGCAAAAATGGGAGAAGGATGTGGAAATCCACCCCCAAAGCAATTCCGAAGCAATCCCAAAACAATCAGCCAATGAAAACGCTGAGGGGTGCTATAAGTCAGACTTGATGGCACCTAACAACAACAACTACTTCGAGGAGGCAACTCTTCCTCACTCATCTCTTGAATGCCTTCAGCCTGGTCGAGGGGGTTCATTTTCCGGCACTATAGTTGACGGTGCTTCTCTGCTATTCACAGGGTTTTCAGTGAGTAATTTTGGGGGAGTGGGCTGCGGGGTCCTTCTCCCTAGTCCTTCTCACTCTGGAAGCTCAGCTGAACCCTGTCCACCATGTGTGGCCCTGCTGGTATCTGAGCAAACAGTGTCTAGAATATTACGGAAGATCATTGCCCACTGAATTGTTCATGTTATAGCCTAATGAGGGTGTGCATATTCTTGTGATCCCATTTGGAAATATATTTATATCCCTTTAAATATGTGAATATAAAACTATATTACAAAATGTGAAAATTTTGGCGAGTTTGTTGCTGTTGTTGTTGTTTGGGTTCCCTGAATATGTTTACATTTTCTTGAAGGAAACGATAGCCTGTATAGGAAGTGGACATTTTGACTTATCAAATGAAAAAGAGAGATATGTTATTATTTGTATTGTCAATAAAAGTTGATGAGTCTCCTGAAGAAAAGAAATAAAAAGAAAAGAATAATCCATCTCATAGAAATAAACACATGCTTGATATTAGAGACAATAAGAAATTGAAATTTGGGGAATCTCTGCTTGAACTGAATTTTTTCCCTTGGTCTCAAGCAAGTCCACCTATCTTTCCATTTCTCTCCTTTCCCCTTCTGAAACCGTGTGGCCACAAATGATCAACAGAGACTTGACTGGGTGCTGTTGATGTTTTGCTCAGCAAGGACCCAGGCAGCTGCAACGTAGCTGAAATTTTGAGAGAGTTACTCCCATAGATGAGGCCATCAGCAGACACAGCAGCTGGCGCACGCCCCGAGTTGTCAAGAGAGGTGAGATTCAGTCTAAAAATCTAAGATAGAAGAAGGGATAGGGGAGAGGGAGTGCCCTTCCCACTCAGAGGAAGGTTTGGATTCCCTCCTCCATGGCAGGAGCAAGCACCACGCAGGACCACAGAATCACAAATATGAGTGGGAGGACGATTCTGAAGGAAACATTTCACAATTTCAATGTTTTTTTTTTTTTCCAAAAATTTCCCCTAAAGATTAAGAGTGTCAGCCCCTGACATCAGTCTGGGAGCAGTGACCCCTGAAGTAATGAGAGGAGGAATTCCCCCACGCCCCACCCTCCCATCGCAGAGCTGGGTCAGATGAAAGGCACCTCTGTTTACTTCCTGATCCATCTAATTTCTGTAACAAGGACCATCCCAAACTCATCTCCCCCAGCTGCTGTAACCAAAGCTCCGGCGCTTGCCCCAGGCACCACGGCACCTTCTCAGAGCTGCTGACCCTAATGGATTAGCTGTCCTTAGCACAGGTGGCAATTTACTAGGAGACCAACTTTTACACCAGGAGACCACAGAAAATAACTTCAAAGACCACAGCCCTCAAGCAGAATGGAGAAAACACAGCATTCTCTGAAAGGTCTCTCAACTGCCCATCCCCCTATCCACATGTTCGAAAGGGAGAGAAATTTGGGAGTGGTAGAATTGACAGGTGAAAAATGGAAAAAAAAAGGCATCTTTTCATTAGGAATTCTAAGACCATAGCTATTCATTATGAGCAAAAATGTCAATAACCTATGTTTTCATAAGGACAGTTATATTTCCAAAAAAAAAAACCCAGATTTTTGCCTGATAAACTTTTTACAAAGTTCCAAAAGCATATGGAGAATTAATTTATTCCTTTTTATTATATAACATTTTCTATTTATTTTTAAATATTGGAAAGCTTAAAGAAAACCCATACAACCCATGGTCAGCCTTCTGACAAGAGCCCCTCATTTTAATTAAAATGTTGATAAATGGCATAGTATGTCCACCGCAGCATTTCCTAACTGACACAGAAACCCACAGAAGAATTTAGAAAGTAGATGAGTCAGACAGAAAAAGACCAGACTAACTGGAGGCAGAGAAAAATGGCTGTGAAAGCCCAGAGCAAAATTTCAATTATAGGACAACGCACATAACAGCATTTTGATACACACAAGAACAGAATGTAACTATTATTAGGACACTGAACAAGGGAGACAGGAGAAGAATTGATGCTTTTGAATTGTGGTGCTGGAGACATCTATTGAATACACCATGGACTGCCAAAAGAACCAACAGATCTGTCCTAGAAGAAGTGCAACCAGAGTGCTCCTTGGAAGCAAGAATGGCCAGACTGCGTCTTACATATTTCGGACATGTAGTCAGGAGAGAACAATCCCTGGAGAAGGACATCATGTTTGGGAGAGTGGAGGGTCAATGAAAAAAAGGAAAACCCTCCACCAGATGGATTGACACAGTGTCTGCAACAATGGGCTTAAATATAAATGAGATCATGTGCCTGGCAGAGAAGTGAGAAGTGTTTCGATCTGCTGTACCTAGGGTCACTATGAGTTGGACTCGATGGCACCTGGCAACAACAACAACATTATTAGGAGGTCAGCAATTAAAAGGGAAATGATACTCCATGTACTGGTATTCATGTGTATAAACAGACACATAATGAGCTAGCAAAATATTTCCTTACATTTTTAAACATCATATTTTGTGGATTAACTGCAGTGATTAAAACGATTCAGAAGTTGAGCTCTTTTTTGCAATCTTAAAGTAATATTCCAGTTATATAAACCAGTGGGGAAAAAAGAAAAAAAAATATAGAACTGATGCCTCTCTGGAATGCTGAGGAAATGTCAGATTGCTTACCTCTTTGGATTTTAATCTCATACCAGCTGACCACTATCTAACTATCTGCAAGTACTGAAAAGAATTCTTTTGAAAAACATGAAACAAATGTGTAAATGAAAACAACAGAAAGGAAGACTTATTGCATGAGAATAAATAGAATCTCAAAATGCCTCATAGCACATCACCACTAAGACTATCTTTGTTGGATCAGGTAGAAAATTGAAATAAAACACATGATGCCCAGTAAGACATTTGGTAACTTGATTACACTTTTCATAGAAATGGAATTTCTACTCAGCTATTCAAATAGAACTGCATTTTCCGTACCTGGATGGGATTTTTATACATTTACTGATATCGTGCATAAACTTGTGATTACTGCCATGGACACGCAACAGCATGCTAAGAGTCTTGAAAATGATCTGCGTTGGGGCTCATGGCTGCAAATGTGATCTTTTGAAGGGACGCCTTTCCATTTTGCTGTAACCCATCTGTCCTTTGGGAAACAATTCATTTTTGCAAGCATGATCCCCGCCTGGATCTCAGGATCCTACTGCTTTTTACCCCACTGAGATTAAGGGTGATTTATTGCATAAAGAACAGTCCACTGAAAAAGAAGCCAAGAAATCAAGAAATCATAAAATTTGAAAAAAAATAGATCAATAAAACAAAATATTTTCCTCATGCTGTGGTGAATCTGGACAACTTCTTCACCTTGCCCTACATCGGATCCTGCTAAGTGTGAGGATCTGCGTGGCTGTCAGTCTTGCCTTCGTAAATGGCTGGGCGGATGTTGCAGTTTCTCCTTAGCACCATCGCCGACCGTGAACTCAGTGAGTTGGGGCGGATTCTGTCAGCACATTCTCACATCCTGGTTCTAAGGTTTGAGACCATTTCGCTTTCATTTTATTTTAGGAGTTTCTTCCTGACTCTTGAAGGTGAGCAGTAGACCCATGCGGACTGCGGTGTGTACTGACCGTCCACAGAAAGTCCCCCATGTGTGGTGGGTTCTGTGAAGTGTGGAGAGGGCTGGGTCAGCTTCACCTGTCAACGGCACCTTTGTGTTGGGTAAAACTTGGTCCTCGGGTCTGCCTGTATTTTATTATGTCAATCTTAATTATTTTCTGTATTATGCCATCACTTTTACTCTTAAACACTTTTAAGACAAGGGAATTGTGAGTCAGTCATATTGATATTTCCTGTTTCTCTGGGAGCTAATCAATAGTAAGGAAAAAGTCTATCTCAATGCATTAATGATTCTAATAAATTTATGGGTCCTGCTGAAAACCCACTTTAGTATGCAATTATATGCATAAATATATATTCATCCTTAGTTTATGATGATATGTTCATATATGTGCATTGCTGTTGTTGTTAGGTGCCACCGAGTCGGTGTCTGACTCATAGCAACCCTATGTACAACAGGGGAAACACTACTGTCAGTGCTTCTATTCTATTCATAGGGTTTTCAATGGCAGATTGATTTTTGGGAGTGGGTTGCCAGGTCCTCCTCCCAAGTCTACAGTATTTGGTGTTCCATGGCAGTCTCCCATCCAGGTATTAACCAGGCCTGACCCTGCTTAGCTTCTGAAATCTGATGCAATCGGAAGCCACAGTGCTACAGCTGCAGGTTTACATGTATAGATAAATGTATATAATTAAACAAAAATAAACAGGCATAGTTTTCCTATCATGCAGACATATTTTCATTTTCTGAAACCAATCTTATTATATTTAAATATATATTATCTATTTCCTATATCTTGGAACTGAACCTAGCCCGAAAATCTCTAATAACCGCAACACATTTATAGTCCACATATCTAAATAATTAATAACAATCACGGGGAAATCTTTCTGCAAGCATTAACTTGCACTAAGGGGACGACCCTTCTTAGGAACAAAGGCTGCACTGTGAGAGGCTTCTTAAACAGGATTGGAGTAGTAAACAAATCTTCAGACGTATTTTCTCCCTCAGACAAAGCTCTGTTGCTACATTATCTTGTCAAATCATATGAGGTTTAGATGGATCAATACTTATATAGGTAACTTCTAAGGAACACCTGGCCTTCCAGGCAGTGACACGTTAATTAAATAGATGGCATTCCTTGTCTAATGTATAGTTGCTTAAATTTACGTGCTTTTTTCGGATTCTTTAGTTGGTGTTTTAATGCCTTTGCTAGCTGGAGGGCTAAAGGCATTCAAGCAATCTGGTAAAGCACAATAATTTTGCAACTGTTACCAGTGACGTTTTGACTGAAGAAAAAGAAAATGCAAATTTTTTCCTTTGATCTCACTCGGCCTCTCTGCATTCCTAGCTCACCACATCTGAATGATGTGTTTCAGACCACAGCAGCGGGTATTTTATAACACTTTGCTTTTGGAAAATACAAGGGAACGAACATACTGAGCGAAGTATGAAGTATCGTTCCCATTAATCCTAATCGCACCCGTGTCCAGGTGTTGCAGTGTGGGCAGAGGTCAGTAATGACAAGCAAAGCTCCCTGGTGCCAACACCGCCTGAACCCATATTGGACAAGGCATATTATCACACGGATCTTCTCCCTTGTTTTATCACCTCCCTGGGAGAATAGGAAAATTGAATGTATAGGGCTCAGAATGCTTTAGCTTATTCATTAGAAAGAAACTTCCCAGACAGGAGTGGAAAGGGAAAAAGATTCTCCAGCGAAGAGGCTAAGCGTGCACCCCGGATTTGTCAGAGTAAGAGACGAGAGTGAAATCATGCAGGAGTTCTCCTTTGTTCTGAGATGTCTGTAGAGATTAATTTCTCTAGTTGCTTCTGATCAAGTGACAACTGCCACTCAGTGTCCTCTTCTATTAGTGTCACTACAGTTGAGAATATTTCATCTTGGACTTTCTTTGACCCCATGACCAACTTCCCCTAGCCCCTCACAACTGGGGTGCAGGCTGAATGGAATTAGGGACTTGGGTTTTGGCATTAGTGTCTCCAACATCCAGCACCCGAAGACAGTTAATAAACACTCGTTGAATGAATGAATGAATGAATGAATGAATGAGTAGAGGATTCTCATGCCAGAGATTCCCTGTTTGAGGCACATTTTCTAAACAGACACTAGAAAAAGCCCCAAGACTTGGGGAAGATCTATTATGGCCGCCTGTCCTACTCCCTGTCTCTCTACTAGATACGCGCCCGGTCACAGTTTCCGTGACTCCAAAACTCCACAAAGGGGAAAGTAACAGCCACGCTTCTGTTGCTTATTCCCACAAAGTGCAGATTCCTCATTTTCTTGGAGGGCCTTGGTGTCCTAGTCCTGCATATGACTTCAGCCGTATGTTCTCTCTTGTTTAAAACAATAAAGTGATTTATCCGAAGACTCTCTAAGTAGAGGAACGCATTATGACCATCTGTAATCGTCTGCCATAGAGTAACCACGCTCACGGCTGAGTCAGTCTCAAAACAAACTGAAGCAGATTCAGGAAAGCAGTGCTCTCACTCCAGATCTGCCAGTGGGTGGTTGTAAGGCATCTTTAAAGTTTGGCCCGTTATGTTAGCAGGATACTTTTGTTTACAGCAGTCATTCACGCAACATTGCCCATAAATTCCTTTCTGACTTCATTCAGGGGAACACATGAAAATCCTAAAAATTATCTATTTTTGGATTGATATGCTATCAGACTTTCACTCTTTATTACTAGTATGTTTACCCAGGCTAAAAACGCTTTTATCAGTATTTATTTTCCAGTTAATTCACTTGTTGTACATCTGTAAAATGCCTTAATAAATTTTTAATAAATCTGTAATTTAAGACAAATTCCATATCCACAGAGGCTATAACACTAGGGAAAATTTACCACCTATACGTATGTCTGCAGCGGTAGCCCTGTGGCATCCAATCCCATCAGATCTCGGAAGCTAAGCAGGGTCAGGCCTGGTTAGTACCTGGATGGGAGACCGCCTGGGAAAACCAGAAGCTGTAGGCTTGGGAGAAGGACCTGGCAACCCCCTCCCAAAAATCAAACTGCCATTGAAAACTCTATGAACAGCAGAGAAGCACTGACAATAGTGTTTCCCCTGTTGTACAAAGGGTCGCTATGAGTTGGATACCGACTCGACGGCACATAACAACAACAACAACAATACGTATGTATCAACAATAAACATTATGATACAAAAAATCTGTTCAGAATTTTATTTCTTGTAATTTAGCTCACAGTTAAGTACTTTTTGATAATATATTACGTACCACTTATTTAGCACATACCATGTCCTGATCACTGAACTAACGTAAATGTAGGAAATTGCTTGGTGTTCGCACCACTGTGGGTTATAAAGATAACACTGAGAGAGGCTTACTGAATTATCCAGTTGACCCTAGTGTTAAGTGATAGCTCGAGTGTGTGAGCTGTGGTTGGCAGGGCGAGGCAGGCTCTCTCCCCTGTGCTATGCCACCTCTCCAGGGAACAGCATCTAGGGATCGTCTCACAAGAGCTATTAGTCAGGGTCCGGTCAGGAGAGAGATACCACATAGCAAATTGAAAAGGGACCACTTAATATGAGGAATTAGTGAGTTATAATGGAAGGCACTACAAAGACAGAAAGATTCTGCAGAGCTCCCCAGGGGTGAGCAAGGGAACCCCAGGAGGACACAGTGGACGTGGCTCCTCCCCCAGCCTGACGCTCAGCCTTCACAGGAGAAGGGGTGAATTCAGTCCACTTTCTCCCACAGAGTCAGTGTGGCCCCTGCTCATATGACCCCCGGAGCTTGTGGGCTGCAGATAAGGTCATTTCCAAACCCAGTCCACGGTTTGACATCACCGAGGAGCCCTGTTTCTGGGGCTGGAGGTGAGGCAGGGCACACCCAGTACCTACCAGATGACTGTGGAGCAGAGGTCTCCGAAAGCAAAAGAAGGGCACCAGGACCAGGCAGAAAACCTCCCTGCCTGCTCCCGTGGCCTGACTGTGGCTCTGACCAAGCTTTATGAAGTGGCCTCTGTGAGGAATGACGCCCAAGGTGTCCTGCACATTACCACAGAGCTGGTGTTCAAGGGTAAGTCTGCAGACGAGAGCTAGTACGTTGTAGAGTTCACTTCCACTGTTCAGAACTCATTTGAGAAGAGGGTCGCCAGCATTTAAAATTACCTTTTGATAGTAAGTTAAAAACCAAGACATTGCATGGGCTCTGTAAGACCATACAATTTTGCCGTATAAATTGAAAGGAATGGTGTGCTCCTAGACGCCAAATCCTTGCAAGTTTCTTCAAAAGTACAGGTTTCTCCATGGAATTATTGAACAAAGCATTTTCTTACTCTTATATAAGGATGAATTTCAAATAGAAGGGCCTTGGCCATATCGCAATAAGAATCCTATTGATGTTATCTATGCTCTTGACAGACTCTCAGCCATCCCTAGAGTGCCTTTAACTAATGTGGATGTGTTCCATGGAAGATGCACAAACTCAGAGAAAAAGAGAGTTAAAGAAAACAAGCCAGAAAAGTTTATGGGTTTCTGAGAAACTGCCTTTTGTGCAAGTAATGTTGGTCCATATCACCTCATTCTTCTTCTAGTTTGAAGTTTCTTGGCCATACTCTGTAAGTGGTAACTGAATGATCATAGCTGGCTTTTATTATTAGGAACTAATTGTAGAATCTTATTTTGATTTTCTTCCAGAAGAGGGTGTGGAACTAGGGACATCACTGATGATGTCAAATGGATACCAGCTGAAGGCAGAGAATACCAGAAAGATGTTTATCTATGCTTTATTGGCTATGCAAAGGCATTTGACTGTGTGGGTCATTACAAACTATGAATAACACTGTGAAGAATGGGAATACCAGAGCACTTAATTGTGCATATGAGGAATCTGTACATGGACCAAGAGGCAGTTGTTCGAACATAACAAGGAAACACTACCTGGTTTAATGTCAAGAAAGTTGCGCATCAGGACTGTATCCTTTCACTATCCCTCTTCAATCTCTATGCTGAGCAAATAATCCAAGAAGCTGGACTTTATAAAGAAGAAGACAGCATCATGATTGGAGGAAGACTCATTAACACCCTGCATTACACAGATGACACAACTCTGCTTCCTGAAAGTGAAGAGGATTTGGAACATTTACTGATGAAAATCAAACAACACAACCTTCAGTATGAAATGTAGGGCAACACCAAGAAAACAAAAATTCTTACAATTGGGTCAGTAAGCAACTTCATGATAAACGGAGAAAAGATTGAGGTTGTCCAAGATTTTGTTTTACTTGGTTCTACAATCAACACCCACAGAAACAACAATCAAGAAATCAAAAGACACAGTGTGTTAGGAAAAGCTGTGGCAAAAGATTTCTTTAAAGTGTTGAAAAGAGGTCACATTGAAGATGAAGGTGCGCCTGACTCATGCCATGGTATTTTTAGTTGCATCATATGGTTGTGAAAGGTGGACAATGAATAAGGAAGACAGGGGAAGGATTGATGGTTTTAAATTATGGTGCTGTAGATGATTATTGAATATACCATGGACTGTGAAAAGAACCAACAAATCTGTCCTAGAACAAGTGCGACCAGAGTGCTCCTTGGAAGCAGGGATGGCTAGACTGAGTCTTAAGTATTTTGGACATGTAGTCAGGAGGGACCAATCCCTGGAGAAAGACATCATGTTTTGGAGAGTGGAAGGTCAACAAAAAAAGGAAAACCCTCCACCAGATGGATTGACACAGTGTCTGCAACAATGGGCTTAAACACAAAAAGATCATGTGCCTGGCACAGAATTGGGGAGTGTTTTGTTCTATTGTACATAGGATTGCTATGAGTTGGACCTGAGTCAATGATACCCAACAACAACCAAAGTTTCTGAAACTCATTCTGACTTTATTCTTCAATTAATAGTTGGAGGAGAAAAGCAGAAACAATTGTTTTTCAGCCATTCTTCCTTGGAAGTAAATTCAAGTAGGACTAGGAAAGTATTAAATTATAATTTATTCCCTCATGACCTTGACTGGATTTGAAGATCTTAATTTAAGTGGGTGTTTACATTCCTAAAGTTAGAACATATGAAATATCTGAGAACGCCATTCTAAATAACTACACTGCACTCATTAATTCCTTTCCTAGCTGTAAAGAAAATGTCAAGCAAAGAAAAATTTTGAGGGTTTTATATATTGTGCTTTGATTAAAATAAGATCACAACTGTTATGTGGAAAAATGAGAGAGTTAAAAGGTACTTAGATGTGCTTGTATCTATTACTACACTAGTTATTTTTCTCTAGGATAAACTACTGAGCTATTAACTAGGTAAGATGTGAATTAACTAATTAGACATTTTAAGATGTTCTTAACACAGAAACTTCCTTGGTCTTATGACAGTGGAATCTGGACATGTGCTAAGCACATGCTATTCACAGCATGTGGTCTGAGGTCTAGGTGTGGAATTGCTCATAGAAATGCAAAGAAATAAAATTTAGGAATTTTACTGATGTGTACAAGAATTTCTAAGACTTTTTCTCTTTCTTGTCTCTCTCCCCTTATTCTTTTTCTCTTTCATGCACACAGGCAGAAGCTATTGTGAGCGATTTCATTATGATGTATTTAATTATATCGTGTTCGGATATGACTGATTCCCCCAGAACATAATCACACAGATGCCATATAACATAGTCAGCATAAAAGGTGAATGCCAGAGCCTCTATTACTTCATTTAAGGAAATTCCAGACACCCCAAGGTACCTCACTCCTCCCTTTCATTCCTTTGCACCTTCGAGAGCAATATTTACTTCCCAGCAGCATGACAGAAGAGCTCCTATAACAAACCCACTTGAAACAAACCCTCCAGGACTTTTAAGATCAGAGGTTCAAAGAGATAGAAGTTTAAGCCCCTGTATTGCTGCTTCTAGGTGTGCCGTGTTCAGCTTCAAGAGCACCTCCATGCAGCTTTTCTTATCTTTAAAATTTAGATGAAAATAGTGCTGCCCCGAAGGTTGTGAGGAGGAGAGAGCGAGCGGGCACAGGGGCGCATGTGGGTCTAGAGAGGGAGAGGAAGATGAACAATGCTACCCACAGTGCTAGCCTGGTAGACTTCACCTTTTCCTTTTCATCCTTATGAAATTGTTGTAGCTCTAGTGCCTAAAAGGTATGGGTGCTCAGTAAATACTGCAAGGTATCTACTGGTAAAAAAAAATTGCAAAATATGTCTCAACATGAATTCTCTTTAGGTGAGTTGTTGTTGTTAGGTGCCATCACCTAACGGTGTCCGACCCATAGTGACCCTATGTACAACAGAGGAAACTCGATTGTCAGTGCTTCTCTGTTATTCATAGGGTTTTCAGTGGCTGGTTGTTTTGGGGAGTAGGTTGCCCCAACCTTCTTCCAACTCTTTAAGTATACAAATGAGTAAAGTAATGATTATTCCTAATGTCTTTCCAATTCTGATGTTATAAAATCCAGAAAAACAAAAATAAACGACATATATTTGGCAACTGTATCAATATACAAGTGCAGCACAGTCTGAAATCTGGATTAGTCCTCTAAAAAGGATTCTATGGAATTGAGAATTTGTGGGAAAGGATAGGTATGCATAAAGGGGGGAAAGAGGACATTTATCATGATTTACATTTATTTATTTATTTGTTTATTTATTTATTTTTGAGAGAGAGTCTCACTGTGTAGCCCAGGCTATCCTCAAACTTGCAAAACTCCTGCTTTGGTCTCCCAAGCTCTGGGATTATAGAGCCATACCACCACACCTTGCACTTAGCATCTTTGGCAAATCAGTCACCTGACTTAATCCAGTCAAAACCTTCTATTTTTACCTTATTTGCCCAGATGAGTAGTTTCCTACGTGAAAAACTCATTTGTATGAGCTGAATGCAATATATTGTTTAAATCTCTTAAAATTACCTGGACACTGAGAACTCTCTCATGTTGGCCATTGAATCACGGTTAACAAGAAGAAATCTGGGCATCAGAAAGCAAAAATGCAAACTTTGGGATGCTTAACCACCACTGAAAGCCCGCAGGGAAGCAGAGTCTTGGCTCATAGGCACTTTGAAAAAGAATGTAAAGTAGGATACTTTTCTAAACAGCAAAACAAAATACAGTTTTTGAATAACTATAGACATAACTGTTTATTCAAAGTTTTCTGACCCAGGGTGAATTGTAGGAGATAGGCTTTGTAATATTTATATTGGAGAGTCATAGCTGGGAGGCTCTGGATGCATCTGTAAATATTCTTTCATGGAAGGAAAAGAAAGTAATAATTTTAGATATTTAAAAGCGAATAATCTGGGCTTAGGGCTGGAATTTAGCTCAGTTGGTACAGCGCCACTCTGCTGTCTCTGAGGTCCCGAGTTCAATTCCCAGCACCACAAAAATGGGAGAAGGACCTGGCAACCCACTCCCAAGGCAATCCCAAAACAATCTGCCATTGAAAACCCTATGAGGATCGCTATGAGTCGGACACGACTTGACAGCACCTAACAACAACAACAACAATCTGGGCTTAAAGTATTGAGAGACACTGCTATCAGTACTCTGGGAATTGCACAAATCTCTCAGCTATTGATGAAATAGTGGCTACTTCTGTATTGCTATTGTTTTTCCACTCTTGGTCCCTGTTGGCACCTTAGACATTCGGAACTGTCCCCACCAGGACACTTATTTCCCACAGTGGCGTGTGACCACCACTAATCCCACTGGCAGCACGTTGGGAAGGTACTTCCCCACTTCTCTGGGGAGAGCTTTGGTACCCTTGCAACAAATTCAACATTGAAACAAAAATCTTGCTCAAGATACCACTTTCAGTGTCTTAATTTATTATGACCACTAAAATAATACAGCATATTCTCCTTTTCTTCACACAAATACACTAAAAATAATCAGATGAGAAAAGAAGCTATTTTTGTCAGCAGCTAAATCTATTGAGGGACTAGGGTAAAAAAGAAGGTTTAAAAAGAAGGCTTTCATTCCTATCAGTGATCCTAATTATGTGGGATATATGTTTGTCACATAGCTATTGTAAATAATAATTTTCTTCTAAAAGGTAAGAAAAAATTTTTCCTATTTTCCAAAAGGTAGGTAAAATTCATTGTGGAAGGATAGTCTTCATCACACAGAAGGAAAGTATTTGATGAGAGTTTACGCCCAGACAGAGCACAGTCAAGTCATATAGGTCGTAACTTAATTTCATGCCGTACGGCCCAGATAAAGGCTTAGCCCATATTCTTTGCTTTCAGATTCTGTTAGTCAGGGCTTAGATCTCCCTTTTCTCATCTAATAGGACATCCCAGCATGCACTCTCCTGATGACTTCATGCCAACCACTGAGCCCCGCAGAACACCAGGGCACCCGGGCATGAAACAATAAACAGCATTTTGTCAAACTTCCAAAGTTGATGATCTATAATGAATTGTCAAAAGCAAACAAACTCGAATGACAACTGGATAGTTAAGTTGACCATAAGTGGTGTGGTGGCAGGCATAAAATGTTTTGGGAAATGAGTGCTTTGAATTAAAGTAAATACAAAGGCTTACTATAATAGCTACTACATTCAAAGGCTTCTGAGATAAATTTCTTGGAGCTGTAGACCAGAATAGAATTGCAAACAGATTAATGAGCAATAGTGTTTTTGTTTCCATTGCACTGAACCAAACAGAGCAAGCAAGTTCTACACCAACAAAATTTATTTCCCAAGAAAATGGTGTTGTAAGACCTCAGTCAGGGATCCTGTGGCTGGCCAACACCCAGATGTCTTTCATCACAGAGCTGGAGAGAGAAGGGCCACTCTGTAGCACCAAACAGAGAAATCAACATAGAAGAGGAGGCAGAAAGCTTCTACTTCCTGAATGTGGTTCCAAACTTAGCAAGCTCCTGTGTTATCCGGGTGTGGCAAGGATCTGATACACAGATAACTAATCAAAGATCGTATTCTGGGAACCTTTCTTCTCTGCATGACATTTCTCACCCACCATCTCATTGAAAGGTGTAGTATGAGGAATGTAGACTTTCCAGCTTTAAGGGGGCAGTGCTAAAAATGGGGCACAGCTGTCTGCCCAACAGGATGTCATGACTGCTGCCCTTGAATGTCATCCACTTCCCTTGAGACCCTGCCATGTTGTTAGATGCCCTTGAGTCGATTTCACTCACAGCGACCCCTGTAGGGTTTTCAATGGATGGTTGTTTGGGGATTGCTTCTGGAGTGGATTGCCAGGACCTTCTCCTATTTCTGTGGTGCTGAGATCAAACCCAGGGCCTCAGAGACCACAGAGCAGATCTCTACCAACTGAGCTAAACCCCAGCCCGCAATGTCCACAATGGGTAATTTCCTCTAGCAGGACCAGAGGGTGCAAAGTAAAGGACAGCATTGCCCGTTCTCTCTCCAGCCTGGAAAGGAAAGAGTAGAGGGTAAAACTCCTACAGATGCCACAGCACTCTGGGTTCTTCAGAGGCACAGAGCCAACACGGGGAATTTATTAGGAGTACTTGGCTCACGTGCTGTGAAGGCAGAGAAGTCTGACAACTGCATCTGCATGCCAGAGAGCAGGACAAACAGCCACATCACTGCCTGAGAGACAGAGGGGGGCCAACAAGGCGAGTCTCCGTCAGAGGAAAAGGCCTAAGAAGGGGAGGGGAGGGGACCAGAGAGGACCGGAGGTGTCACGTCTCAGTGTCTCTACGATGCCCCTGGCATCAAGAGAGCAGAGAGAAAACTGAGCTTTCCTGTCCCTTTTTAATTCTATCCAGACCAGTAAGGGACTGAAAGAAGCCCAATCATATGGATGGCAGCAGTCTTCCTTGCTCAATCTATCAATCCGAATGCTGTTCTCTTCTGGAAACTTCCTGAAGAACACACCCAGAGCTTATCAGCCCTCTGGGCAGCCCTTAATCTACCGAAGCTGACAGGATTAACCATCACAAACGCAAAACTGTCTCCTCTCAGAATTCCCTTCTGAGGACCCAGAATAACAGCAACGCATGCACAATGCTTCTTCATTCATTTGCCCCTTCTTTCTGTCATTCATTCATTCATTCATTCATTCATTCACATTTGGTGATTGCATAATTATTTCTCACTTATTTAAAGAGACAAGTACCACACAATGGGCTAGAGAAAAACAGGTTTGCTATTGTCATCGAATCACCCTGAGATAGAAGCTATGGCACTCATTAGTATGTGTTGAAAAGTAGTGGGACAATATGAGCATCGCAGATTGGCTTTCTTAAATGATTTGCCATAACTTCACAAGTAATTCTTGGCATAATCATTTGGCCCAAGTTAATTCCTCAATTTCCTTATTAGCAAAGCAAAATCAGTAAAGCACAGCATGCCTTTACTTTGTGGAAACGCTTGGAGGATTCTAGAGAAAATGGTTTTAGTTATCTTGAATAATTTTTAAAATGTTCAGACAAATGATATCACATTCATCATATGAGAAAATGAAAGCAACAAATTTTCAAGTAAGTCCTTTAATCTTTCAACACTTTAATTAGAAATGTGAAGTGTGCAAAAATTACTTACACATGTATCACATGAAGTTGCTTTTATATAATGAAATTATTTCATGACACTGACCACTTATTAAATATTAAAGCCTGCAATAGCTAAAAAGCTAAGCCAAAATTGTTATATTGAATTATCAAATAATAAACAAACTACAGCTATGAGTAATAGTTTAAATGGCAGACATTCTTTCCCTGTTTTTATGGACTTTCCTATTTCTTCATAGGCCAATAACCTAGAAGAAAACAATAACCACCTACAATGCTTACCCTGTGTCACCTTTAAATTGACATCTGAAAGTGAACTGGCCTTTTCTAGCTTAGTGGAAGATAGGATGATTGTTTAACTTCCTCAATATCATATGAAAGCATTGAACATGCTTTCGAAATGAGTGTCTTAAGATCCACATACGTTAAGTGATCAAAGTGGTAATTAGATGAAATAGTAGCCCACTTCCCCGACATTGGAAGTCATAGATTCTTTCTTTTGTGATTGCTTAATTACACAACATCTACATATGTAGTCAAATAGTCTGCAATAGGTTTCCTACTATTTTGAGAGAAGAACCCTATGCTGAAGCAATAATTTGAATGAGGGGTGAAGAAAAGTGCACACTGCATTTGTCACTAGTTTCCCCTTGTATAAATTGAATGTCTACATCACAACATTTTAAGCTAAAACAGCACTTTTGAAAGTTCAAATTCTCTTGATCTATAAAAGTAATTTTAGACTGCACAGCAGGCAAAACAAAGGTTACTAATCCATGGCCCAAATTATTAAATAGAAAAGACCAAGGTGGGCATAATTGTTTTTACATTTCTGACACATGCAATTTTTCACCTGCTCATACTTAGCGGAGTGATGAGAAAGGTTAAGAGCAGTGATGGCCACTGAAACACTGATGCACCTGCAGAAATCTCTTGCTGGGATCCGGGGTGCGTGTGATTCCTCCCATGCCGCTTTCTTTATGGAAAACCTGATCTGCGCCATAGATATAGAAAAATCCCTTCCTTCTTATTTTCCTTTATAGGGATTTTTGGTCATGTAGCTGATACTTGGATACTCATGAGAAACAATATGTCAAAACGGTGAGTTTAGCTACAGAAGCTTCTACTCTGCACATTGGTGCTATGCCCAGCCCTGCAGTTGCAACATCTGCAAAAGGAAGAGACTGGTTACATACTATTTAAGGTCCTTCAAGATCTAAAATGCTACGTTTTTATTAGGGGAGTCTTGATGGATTAATGAATTAATACACAAGCGATAAAAGTAGTAGTAAAATAATAATGAGGTGGAGCATGTTTAGGAGTTCACCCTACTGTTTAAAAATTTTTAGAACAGAATGTTGGACAATCTGATTTTGACTCCCAGTGTTCTACAACTGTGTGCTAATACACGAACACGGATACATGCGCTCACACCACTGGACATTGACGCGATACTTGAGGTACAACTCAATGTTTTCAGCTACATCTTACAGGTACAAACGAAAAAAGAAAGGACTTAAGTAAAATCACCAACTGGTTCATGGGAGAACTTGTTTTAAACAGCCCCTGGTTTGGGGAGTTAAAATTAAAATGCAGTATTAGCATGCAAATCCCTTTTGCAAAGTGGCCGTTCTTACATTAGGCATTTATTAAGAATGCATAGGAAGATAATAATGGCATGGCTTGGTTCCACAGCACTTTACAATGTACAAAGTAACTTTAGCTGTGTTGCCTCATTTAATTAACAAAGCAAAACTGTATGTCAAACGAGACTGAAGATGTCACCTGTCTGTTAGGAATGAGGCCTCCAGAGCCAGGCATACACTAAGATTTTTGTAGAGTTACAGAACCAATAAACAGATCAGGGCCCAGAACCCTGACTGTCTATGCCCTGCTGGAAACGTGGAGACTGCGAAAAGAGAAGAAGGTAGAGAAGGAATCAGTGCGAGTGGTCCACCAGACTGTGGGGTGGACATAGCTCACAACAGTTGTCATATAGCTTACAAAGAACCAGAAGAGAGGCAGGAGGTTGGAAGCTCCCATCACAAAAGGGATAGCCGTTTCGGTGGAAATGCTTATTACCCAGTTTGAGCACCACACATTGTATGCACTGAACTCCATAAATATGCACAATTATTTTATGTGAATCGCAAAATTCTTAAAGACAAAAGAAACTATGAATTTTACTTATAAACAACAACCAGATTGCTAAAATACATTTTAAGAAGTAACTGGAGCACAATTTTAAAACTATTAGCAAATACCATCTTGATTATATAAAAGCAGGCGCATAGGAATTTATTAAAGAAATCCAAACAAAGAGAAAGGGTTGTTGTTACTTCCAGATGTCTGATCTTAGAATTTCCACCATTGGTATTGATTCTGAAAATTATGAAAAACCCAAAGTTTATCCTTTTAATGGTAAAGTAATGATCCTTTGTTGTTGTTGTTGTTAGGTGCCGTCGAGTCGGTATCCGACTCATAGCGACCCTCATAGGGTTTTCAATGGCTGACTGTTTCGGGATTGCTTTGGGAGTGGATTGCCAGGCCCTTCTCCCATTTTTGCGGTGCTGGGAATTGAACTCGGGGCCTCAGAGACTGCAGTGCAGCGCTCTACCCACTGAGCTAAATCCCAGCCCCAATGATCCTTTAGTCTTCCAAAAATTTAATCCTGGGATGCTTCTCTTTTAAACCTGAATTATCCCCTTTATCATCGTTAGAACTATGTAATGGAAACCCATATTGCCCATCACCATGACCTCAACTAGTCAACCTGTTCTTGAAAAATGTATCTGCACCAGCAAAGCAATTCAGTGACTTTCAGCAATGTAAATTTATATCAATAGAATCTAAACATAATGAAGAAATTATTTTATTCAAATGCAGTAACAAAATGCTGGTTGGGGATCAAGGGAGTTAAATTATGATTTGACTTATTTTTTACGTATTGCTGCAACCTCAAAATGTCAAAATTTCAATTATATATATTTTCCACTATGCATTTTCATGGAAAAGAGGAAAAATGGATATAATAAACTAAAATGTGAAGTATGGCAAAATAAAATTATAAGGCCAGCTTCAATTGACTCATTTATTACAATGTTATATAAATCTCTTTCAAAAATAAGAGTTAGATTTTTCTGGTAACAGTATGCAAATTTGAAGATTCTGTTAATAATCTATGATTGTCCAAAATAGCAGGATGTGAGACACACACACACGTGTGTGTATATATACATATATATATATACACATATATATTATATATACATATATATTTTATATATGTACATATATGATATTTACACAATAAGACAACATTGTAGATCCATAGTAGAAAGTCATATGTAATTCTAGATGATTAACAATCATATTGGAACCTGAATAAAGATTTAAAACTATGACCTAATATAAGACACTTTAAAGTTATGACACATCTAGGCCCTAAGACTACACTTCCATATTTACAGAACAGCAAGTATGCATAAAACCATTGGAGATTATCTTCCCTGCTAATCTCTTCTCTAATCCACGGCAAGAAGGAAGATGGTTGGCACCTTAAAAACCGTAGGTGAAGGCATTAGTTTTCTCTTTCCTAATCACTTGAATTGAACGTGTGGCACGTTACACAGACCTGTAACTCTGTGCAGAGGTTGCTTGTCAAGCTATGTTTTTATTGTAATTACCTGATTTGTTCAGGTTTAATCATATTTACTTTTGAAGGTCAGCTGTCCTGTTCAGGCATGGTTAGCTGAAGGAGGGAAAAATGTATAATACTTACAGGCAGAAAGCCTGAAAGACAGAAAAAGAGAGTACTGTCTTCCTATTTGGAGGGGGAGAGAAAGAAAGGAAAAGAAATATTGTCAACTGCAAATCACCATAAATGGACCGAATAGCTTATTTTATTTTGCTTCATTATATTTCATATTTACTTTTACCATCTGATACCACCCTGTAACAGTTGGGGAAGAAGTCTTACAGTTCTTTGGAGATTTAATTACCTTTATTCTTGCTGGATGCCAATAATACATAGGAAAAAATCTTATTTTCCTACTTTCTACTTAAGGAACTTATGTTCAGACAATCTTCTCTCTCATTTCTATGTATTGTGAAAACTTTCCGCAATTCACATCCCTGGCTCTGGGTTCAACTTTTGTGGAAAAGTAGAATTTTCACACTATGATTCCACCTCATCCCACAGATCTTCAAGGTTAAGATTATAAACAATTAGCATCGCTTGCAAATAATTGTTTCCTTTCTCATATGTTCACACATAGTTAATACAGAGCAAACTACTTGATCACATGTTGAAACTTTGTATCAACCAGGAAACTACTGCATTGCCAAGGCTGCCTCAGTGTCCTGAATGGACTCAGAATGTTTACCTTTCATGGTTGTTTTGATTTTGGGGAAAAGCCAGAAGATGCACAGCAACAGATGGAGTGAATAAGGTGAATGAGGACGCACCACCATGCTTTTATTTGACAGAAACTGTGGCACTGGGAGTGACACGTGACAGAGCACTGCCATGGTGGAGGGCGAAACTGAAGACACTCTTGGAAGAGGACATCCAGATCTGCCGCGGGAAGCGGAGGCAAGGACAGGTAAGAGTGTGGGAAGCCAAGGGCCGCTCTGAGGTGGGGATAAACGGCAATGTGTCTTGTACTGTAATCATTTTTTAATTTAAATAGTCACTGTATCTTTCGATCATGGCTCGGGTGTTGCTGCTATTTTAAGCTTCCTAGTGAGTGGTATTTTGTTATGGAAGCTCAAGCGTAACTAAGACCTAGAGAATTCCAGATCCTGTGCCAACCAAACGAGCCCTGGCTGTGGCTGCCCTGATTTGGGTCCCCTAACATGATACCATAGCCCCCTATTCAACCCCTAACAAACCATCAGGACCTAAACTGCAGAAGTCATATTTTATAAGCCCAGTCTTTAGAATTGCCTGATCTTATCATACATTAACGCCTTTTAAAAACTTACATGTAACAATTTTTAAATAGATAGTAAGTTGAACTGTCCAAGTATTTTTAAATGCTACATTTGTATGTATACAAATGCATTTCATGAGGTATAGCGCATGGGAAATGTTTACTGATGAGAATTAAGTCAGATGGCTATCATTCTGGAAAGAAAATCCAAAACAATATTTTATATATTTTACCCAAGTTTAAGTGTACAAGAAAAGATAAAAACTTCTGGAGTAATGAAATTTACTTAATTAAGCAAATCCAGTAAATTATATTCACATGTGAATTGCAATTTTGACAGTTTACAAAATCTCCCACTTCTACATCTTATTTTACTATTTGGAATAATTTTTAACTGACAGTTTCTCTTCAACATGATGTTTTCCAGTGTCATTTTTATTTCTAACTTCTCATTCTGCCTACTAAATACTCAAACCAATTTTATTTGGATCAAATATTGCACTTCCCATGGAAAATATTTTGTAGCTGTTCTAGTTTATCAACCTGCCATGCCCATTTGCTCTTATATGAATTTCCCTACGAAGTCAAATGATTTGGCAGGCAAGGACATTTTTTAGAGTAAGATTTAAATAGCAATAATGAATATTTTAAAATATTTAACAGTCAAAACTTTTAAGACATTTTTCCCAATGTGTAAAACAAGCAAATGTTTAGCAAACAGCGTCACTAAAAACAACAAAAAAAAAATCAGTGTGCTAACCAGAGACAGTCAACAGCTGGTGGAAAATTGAATTGAACTTTGTCCAGAGACAATAGGAAAAGGAAATTAAAGGCTTCAACATGCTTACAGCAAGCCAGACTAAATCCAAATGCATTTGGGGGTCATTAAAACATCTTGAACAATTTTCCAAAGATTTTTAGTTCAAGAAGCCCCAAAAAAGAAGATCTTGCCAAGCACTACTTTCCTCTCGTTGTATTTCATGAGAAATTTAATCCATATGTTTCTGATTCATTTATACTTCAGTCATCAAACAGTTGTTGTGCAAGAGCTATTTGATTTCTAAGAAATCTTTTGGGCCTTTTATAGAAGTCTGCTCATTTTCTTTGAAGTAAATTTTGCAAAACTGAATGTACTTGCCTTGGTCTTGTAAACTGAGCATTTCATTTTCATACAGTCATAGGACCTTAGATTTTAGAAGAGATATTGAATATAACCCATCCTAACCTCCATACCAAAGTAAAATATCTCTTACTAGTCTTTGGCAGATAAAATTTTGGTTACTTCTTGATCATTTGCAATGATCAGGAACTCATTATTTTAGAAGAAATTTGTTAGACTCCCTCCTCTCCTTCGTCCTGTCTCAGTTGTTTGACATTCACGATGTAAGGCCGTGTGTGTGTGTGTGTGTGTGTGTGTGTGTGTGTGTGTGTGTGTGTGTGCGCGAACAATGGCTTATTTTTAATTCCTAGAGTGTTTCCTGTCTCCAGCCATGGCACCATAGCATCTGATCCCACCTGATCTCAGAAGCTAAGCAGGGTTGGCCTGGTTAGTCCTTGGATGGGAGACAGCCTGGGAACACCAGGTGCCGCAGTCTTGGGGGAAGGACCCAGCAACCCAATCCTAAAACAATCAGCCATTGAAAACCCTATGAACAGCAGAGAAGCACTGACATAGCACTGGGCATGGTGCAGCGTCAGGGAGTGTTCCATTCTGTTGTACATAGGGTTGCTATGAGTCAGATCCAACTCGATGGTGCCCAACAACAACAACAACAACAACAACAACAACAACAACAACAACAGAGTGTTTCCTGGTACCCTACTACAGCCTTGTCTTGATTTTAATAATTTGAGGATTTACCTAATATAAACCATATCCAGTTTGAAACAGTAGTTTGTCTTAGAAAAACTTCAATTAATATTTTAACTGTGTAACAGACATAGATTAGTAGAGGATGCCAAAAAATGCACACACACCTTAGGACAAAAACCTTCCATTTTGCTGTTTTAAGAATGCATCCTGTGCTTAGTCTGATGTGGTTGTGGGCACATAAGCCAGAACGTCACACTACACATTGCTGCCACAACTTGACTTCAGAAAGTAAGACATGTATGGCGCATCTTGTTGTTGTTGTTGTTGTTAGGTGCCGTCGAGTCGGTGTCCAACTCATAGAGACCCTCACAGGGTTTTCAATGGCTTGACTGTTTCGGGATTGCCTTGGGAGTGGATTGCCAGGCCCTTCTCCCTTTAATGATTGTTGTTGTTTTTGTTAGGTGCCGTAGAGTTGGTATCCGACTCATAGCGACCCTCATAGGGGTTTCAATGGCTGAGTGCTTCGGGATTGCCTTGGGAGTGGATTGCCAGGCCCTTCTCCCATTTTTGTGGTGCTGGGAATTGAACTCGGGACCTCAGAGACTGCAGCACAGCGCTCTACCCACTGAGCCAAATCCCAGCCCATGGCATATCTTAAGATGTGTGTACATTTTTTGGCACAGTGGTATATATTTCCACTAATCTAGGTCATTCTCCATAAGAAAATATTACTTCCCTAATTTATAAGTGGGGAAAATAAATTTCACATAATTAACTATTTTTAATGAGCTTACGTGACTGCTCAGCAACTCTTGTATTCAAACTCAGCTCTTATTAGTTTTAAAACCATAGTTCATCCTTTAACTGCTGAGTTGAATCTCAATTAAAATTCCATTTTAGGCGCATTTTGTCCATGAAGTAGGTAAAATAAACTGAAGTTAACTCATTTAAAATGTTTTACTGCTTCAAAATTACTTAATTATGTATTAGGCTGTGTCACATGAGAATACTGCTTTTGTCAACCAAAACCATTCAATATCTGCAATTTTACATGATCTAGTTTAACATATGTGGCCTGGGGTTTAGCTCAGTTGGTAGAGTGCTGCTCTGCACTCTCTGAGGACCCAGGTTCAACTCCCAGCACCACAAAAATGGGAGAAGGATGTGGCAGTCCACTCCCACAGCAATTCCTAAACAATGAGCCATTGAAAATCCTATGAATGTCTCTATGAGTTGACCTCGAATCCATGGCACTGAACAACAAAGTTCAACATATAGATCAGGTTGTCTCCATGTTTACACCAAGCTTTATAGTAGAGAATTTCTGGTATCACACACCCAGATTCAAGATTTAATAGGCTAACAAGTATGCTTATGTTAGAAGATGGACTCTTAAAAGTTAGGAAAAAAGAAATAACAGATGTTCTTCAGATTTTAAATATTCAATTGAACAGATAATCAAAGTCAGGTACAAATTGTCTGAGTGATAGCTGGCTTTGGAATCCTTTCTCCTCTGACTCACTGTATTTATTAAGAAATTACCTATTGGTCCACAGTGGGCTTAGTCCTTGGGATATGAAGACATATAAGTCACTGTCTCCCTTTCAAAGAGTTTTGACTTCTTTGGTAGAGGTTATCCTCTTCTTAATGTTCATGTTGTAGCTTATGTAGGTGACTCTCTGTGTCTATTTCTGCCTTTTTTCTTTTAATTCCCTCTTAATTTTCTTAATCCTTGCTTTACCCAATGGGTTTGTAGCTGAATATGTAACTGCTTTCAGCTCTTTTTAAAAATAGCTTTTAATTTTTTGTTTTCTGTTTTCATTAGTAGCATTGAATTCTCTCTGGGAAGCATTCTTATTACTAGTAAGCTCTGAATTACAGGTTCACAAAATTAAATATATGTTATGGGTCACATCATCTGATTAATCATCATAGCTTTATATTGTCCTTAGACAAATATTATCATTTCCACCCATATCATGAAATCTTGAGGTAAAATAGCAAAGCATTAGAAAATTTAAAAATAAGAACAAAATATTCTACTAGCTGTAATTATTAAAATATTAAAGATGATTTACTCATAGCTTCCACTTAGCATTTATTGAAGTATACCTTATTAATAACAGAAGTTGCAATAAAAGTTTTGAGGCAATTGTATATTGAAAAGCCACTTTCAGGGAAAAGAATAGGATATGAAAGAAAACAACAGAAAACAACAGAATATATACATAAAGAATATACTTACAGGTGTGGATTTAATTGGTGGTTGAAATGACGATTGTGATAAAAACTAGGAATGGTTATAGTTGAAGGAAGAATATACTATTGTTGTTGTAGTGAGGTGCCATTGTGTTGGATCCAACTCATAGTGACCCTCAAAGGATTTTCTTTCTTTTCTTTTTTTTTTTTTGCATACTGGGGGTTGAACCCAGGGCCTCGCGCTTGCATGCTCTGCAAGTGCTGGACCAGTGAGCTGCACCCTGAGCCTGTTTTTTTACTTTTTGAGACAGGGTCTTGCTAAGTTATGCAGACTGCCTCTAGTCTCAAACTTGCGATCCTCCTGCCTCTGCCTCCCAAGCCACTGGGATTATAGGCATGTGCCACTGCGCCTGGCTCCTCATAGGGTTTTCAATGTCTGATTGTTTCAGGATTGCTTTGGGAGTGAACGTACTCTTCCCATTTTTATGGTGCTAGGGATAGAACCTGGGTCCTCAGGGAGTTCATACCAGCACTCTACCAGTTGAGCTAAACTGCAGCCCAGAATATACGATAGCTTGGTAAAATACTGACGTAGAACATTTTGTGTGCTGAGTAAATCATAGCGTAGGCGTAGATATATTTTCTAGGCAAGGAATATGAACCAAAACATTACAAGAGACTGAGATCAAGCGTGTCAGCAGGGACTACATAATCTAAAACTGGAATGGAAGTGCTTTAGAAATTATCTCATCCAGACATTATGAATTTACAGAGCATGAAACAAAAACTCTAGGGCATCTCAGACAGAGGTGCGACCGTATTCCATGAGCCAGAAGTCTACATTCAATCCTCTTTCCATTCGTGTGACTTAGATTAGTTGGTTTAGGGTATGTTGGAAGGAACAGAAATGGGGGGCAAAAGAGAAGCTTTGAAGATTCACACTATTCCTGTATTCATTGATAAATTCTAAGCTATGATCTAGCTGAAACATTGAACAGATATGTAAACTTTGTTAAATAGAAATCTATCCATGAATAAAATATAGTATTCATTCAATATTTTTTTATTTAAAAGAAAAATTAAAAGTGAAATTTCACAATTAAATTCTCAGCGTAACAGGTGAAGGGTTCACTTGGTATGTCTCAACCAAGTTTGGAATCCGGGCAAGAAAAAGCTTGAAGCTGGGTGGAGTAAGGAAAGTTTGGCAATGACTAAGTTATTGATTTTGAGTATTAAATATGGATTGTGTGTATAATATAATCCTCAACCAAATCAAAGGCAGTCTTATTTGTGAAACTGTAATTACTGCTCTTGTAATTTATGATATCAAGTCACCAATGCTCATTTAAAAACATAGACGAGGATTAATCATCATTTGCAAGTTTTGGGAGAGATATTATAAGAACTATCACGACTGGTTTTTGACTTGGGGCAGGGAGTTAAAGATGGGGCAAGTCCTCACCATATCTTAGAGGTAATTATTTATTATTCCTCTATGATTAAAGAAAATAAAGTTAACAAATGTTACCTTAAAAATAGAGTCAAATAAGTGATTTTATGTATGAACTACAAATACTTTGGTGTTGGCCCTCCCTTATACCTTCTCATCTTACCATTTACATGTTTTCATTTTTAATATGTTAGAGTTTTAGCACTATTAAACATGATGCAAGTTATATAGAGACAATTTATAAATTGCTGAGGAGATTAGAGCATTGTAGACCCCTATATTCCTTAAGTTGTTATCTATAAAGCCTCCAACACAAAATCTCTCAGGAATTTAGGATTCAACATAAAACAAAGAAAACCAAAAAGCAGAAAAAAACACAAGTTAAAGAAGAAAAACGACCTTCTGCTAAAATAATCATACTTTACTCAGTTAGTAACTACATTATTAGAAACAGAGAGATAAAATGATGTGGAGGGGGACGCCCAGCTTCTGGAATAGAGTTGAAGCTTTATGAGGGATCGCTGAGGCCTAAACCTTTGAGATCAGGCATTTGTCAGATCTGTGCCAACAGCTCCTTGGGTTTTTAGTTCCTCTGGACAGAGCTTCCTCCTGCCACTAAAATGCTAATGGTGACTTTCAATAACAACAATAATTTTCTTTTTTCTTTTTTCTTTTCTTTTCTTTTCTAGACACAATGCAGATAGTTACAATCAAAGCATAATGCACATTTTCAGATAACTTTAAAGACCAAGCTGACATTTTAGGGTGGCATGCTTTTATATACCCTGGTTATGGTAAGTAGCAGAGGCTTGCCAGTATTTGAATGACAAGCAGAATCCCTGTACCTATCATTGCCTTGGGGCTGGGATTTAGCTCAGTGGGTAGAGCACTGCACTGCGGTCTCTGAGGTCCCGAGTTCAATTCCCAGCACTGCAAAAATGGGAGAAGGACCTGGCAATCCACTCCCAAGGCAATCGTGAAACAGTCAGCCATTGAAAACCTATGAGGGTTGCTATGAGTCGGATGCCGACTCGATGGCACCTAACAACAACAACAACAACATCATTGCCTTACATCCTTTCAGCAATGCTTAGACAGTCATATACAAGTGAATATCGGGAAGACGAAGTTTCTCTCCCAAGACAACAGAGTCAGTAAGCTGCAGGGTGACACTTGACTCCACCCCTGGAAACCACAGTACTGTAGGGAAAGAGATCAGAGAGACAGAACAGCAAAACTCTCAAAACTGTTTTCCCTTTAAACCAATGTCTGTGTGATTTTGTCACTATGAGGGTGAGGTATGATCTTTCTCACAATTTTACCAGGCATACCCAAGTCTTAGAGTTATTTTTCTTTTTCTAGTGAGATACATAAATTTTAAATCATATGTATTGAAAGAGGAGTCACTCAAATCAGGGTACAAATGCCTACTTTTTTACTATCTGAGGGGTCACAGATTCTCTCCTGTAGAGATATTAACTGATCCATAAAATGGCTGAGTTTTACATGAAGCAACGAGATTCAAATCTCAAAGTGACTTGTCAAGGTGGGACAGCTAATGCCTGGGAGTCTCGGGCTGAGCCTGGGCCTTCTTACCCTACCTTCACCGTGACTTCTACTGTGAACATCTCCTGAAGGAGACATAGGCACTAATGTTATCTATTATTAAAATGTCTATAGAATTATATAGTACATTTACATAGGACTATCTGGCATATTTATATAATTCCTAGAACTGTCACCTACATGTCCGGAAGCTTGTCCTGCTGTGGGGGTTTCTGTATAACTGTGACACGGAAAGGTATTCTACTGGTATTTCAGGTACCAGCAGGGCCACCCATGGTAGACAGGTTTCAGCTGAGCTTCTAGACTAAGATAAAGTAGGGAGAAGGACCCAGCAGCCCACTCCTAAAACAATGAGCCATTGAAAATCCAATGAATAGCAAAGAAGCACTGTCAAATAGAGCGCTGAAAAATGAGCTCCCCAGGCTAGAAAGCATTCAAGAAACAACTGGGGAAGAGGTGCTTCCTCAAAGTAGACTCAACCTTAATGATGAGAATGAAATAAAGTCCCTGGGACCTCCTTTTGCTGATGTGGCACAACTCAAAATGAGAAGAAACACAGTGACTGCAACAATGGGCTCAAACATAAAAAGACTGTGTGCATGGCACAGTGTCAGGTAGTGTTTCGTTCTGTTGTACATAGGGTCACTATGAATCGAATCCAACTCAATGGCACCTAACAACAATTATTATACAATAGTTTGATTTTAAAATATTCTTCCTTGCAAACTAAGGAAACCCAAGGAGTACTTGAATTATTACTTAATCAGAAAATACATATACATGTCTATGATAATGGGTGCTACACTCAGTATCTGAGTGCTACACTTCAATACTTATTTCTTGAATTTTATAATTTGAGTGCAGTTATAGTTGGCTTTAAGGTTTCTATTCAGTCATCAGTTTGGATGGCGGAGTGTTTTCTTACATTTCTCTCTCCAGGAAAGCCTTACCTCTCAGGAGTTTCTCTCGCTGTTCTGTGTGTTAACAAGCAAGAGCCAATGGATCGCACCGTGCTGATTCTCCACAATCTCACAGAACAGACCACAGCCCATTGGTTTATTCCCCTGATCTCTTCTTTCTCTGTGTCTCCTTCCTATTTTTAATGTCTTTAGTTTCTGTTTCAACCTCCCACTCATCATTCACTCTGCTCATTCTTACAATTTCCTCCATAGCTTTCTCCATTTAGTCACATCAAACCACTGTGATTCTGTCCTAAGAGGTGAAAAGATTACAAATTTAGGTGATAGAGGTGATATAACAGCTACATGTCTTCTTACTGGGTCTTTGGAACAAATTCCCTCCAGTTTAAAGCTTGGGGACTTAACTGTAGGACTCATTTTGGGAGTCATCTGCAAAAAAAAAAAGGAAAACCCTCTTGTTCCCATTAGTTGACTTTGTTTGTATGTCTTCTTATGCAACCAGCACCATGTGGGCAGAAACAGAATTAAGAACATTGTAACAAGCACAAAAATAGGGCCAATTTTCACATTACAGAGCTAAATTGGAAAGGAAGGAAATAAAGACATCAGTGGATAAAATTAATGTAATTGGAGAATACTGTAGTCAAAGTATTTGTTTGCTCTAATCTTGTACACAATATAAAAATGTTGTTGTAAATGGACCCCAGCTGCAAGTAATCACAGTCAGAGGCTAAATGAAATCAGCAGTGATGATCTGCTAGAGGGGCAAGTGCCCACGCCGCTCTTCCTAGAGGAAAGTAGACAATCCACAGTCCCACGACTGCTACAGAAAAGCGTGCTGCAATTCTAAAAATCCACGCAGCCAAACTAAGGAACTGAAGTGACGAAGAAAGATGTTCTGACTCCACAGTTCTTTCGTTTATGATTTAGTTTCTCTTCATCTAAATGGCAGAGAAACCAACCTTGCCTCTGTGGCAAGGCTCCATCGTCAGAGAAGTCCTTCCACATGAAAGTCCCTTTAAGTGCGTTCTCAACAAAGTGGAGGCGGGAAGCTACCCCTCAGTGTCCCAGGGAGAGCGTAACTGAAGGATCTTATATTTTAAAACCTTGTTTGTTTTCTGCCGACCCCATGAAGAGCACCAACGACATCATTACACCACCAACAACACAGATTTCAAGCAGGGAATGAGCCATATATTTCTATTTCTTTACTACACAAGAATGTTGTTGTTTTTGCTAGGTGTCGTTGAGTTGGATCTGACTCGTAGTGACCCTATGTACAAAGGAACGAAACACTACCTGATATGTGCGGTGCACGGGATCTTTTGTTATGTGTGAGCCCAATGTTGCAGTCCCTGCGTTTCTTCTCATTCTGCGTCATGTCACATCAGCAAAAGGAGGTCCTGGGGCTTTACTCCATTCTCGTTATTAAGATTGACTCTACTTTGAAGAGGCAACTCTTCCCCAGTTGTTTCTTGAATGCCTTCCAACCTGGGGGCCTCATTTTCCAGCATTATATTTGACAGTGCTTCTCTGCTATTCATAGGGTTTTCAATGGCTCATTGTTTTGGGAGTGGGGTGCTGGGTCCTTCTCCCTACTCTGTTTTAGTCTGGAAGCTCAGCTGAAACCTGTCCACCACGGGTGACCCTGCTGTCATCTGAGATACCAGTCGCATGGCTTTCAGTGTCAGCAATTGGCCAGGCTCCCAGCACCTCAAACTGACAGACATATGGGGTATACTGTAAAATAAATCTCCAGAACTCATTCCTCCTGTCTAACTGAAGCTTTGTTACCTCTGACCAGCATCTCACCATTTCTTCCTTGGCCCCCTCCCCCTGGCAACCACTATATTGCTCTCTGCTTCTGTGAGTTCAACATTTTTAGATTCCACACAGAAAGTGAAATGTGCAGTATTTGTTCTTGTATGGCTTATTTTACTTAGTATAAAGCCCTCCAGGTTCATCCATTTCTCTCAAATGATAAAATGCCCTTTTAAAGGCAGTATAGTACTCCATTCTATCTGCAGACTATTCTCTTTAGGAATCCATGGAAGAACATTTAAGTTGATTCCATATCTTATCTACTGGGCACATCACTGTGCAGACATGTCTTTGACATAGTGATTTGATTTCTTTTGCATCTATATCCAGGAGTAAGATTGCAGTTTCACATGGTAGTTCTATTTTCAACTTCTCGAAGAATCTCCATCCCATTTCCTATACTATGTTAATTTACATTCCCACCAATGGTACACAAAGTTTCTCTTTTCTCCATATCCTTGCCAACACTTGTTACATTTTTACTTTTTCAAAACGGCTATTCTGACAGATGTGAAGTCTTATCTCATTCTGGTCCTAATTTGTATTGTCTAATGATGACTGATGTCAAACACTTTTTCATACATCTGTTGACCATTTGTCTGTTTTGTTTTGAGTAATATCACACAAGTATGGTGGCACATGCCTGTAATCCCAGGGACTAGGGAGGGGGAGGCAGGAGGATTGCAAGTTCAAGGCCAGAGGCAACCTTTGTAGATTAGCATGACCCTGTCCCCAAATATAAAGCACAAAATGGGCTGGGGGTACAGCCCAGTGGTAGAGTGCTTGCAAAGATATGTGAAGTTCTGAGTTCAGTGCCCTAGCACCACCAAACATATACACACAAAAAAGGAAAAAAAAAATCAAAAAGTGAGCGAGAGAGGTGTCTACTAGAGTATTTTGCCCATTTTTACTGGATTTTTTGCTATTGCATTCCTTACATATTCTGAATTTTAACCCCTTATTAGGTGTATTGTTTGCAATGTTTCTTCCCATTCCTAGGTTGCCTCTGCACCCTGCTGACTGCCTCCTTTCGTGCAGAGACTTTTTAGTTTTACGTAGCTCCACCCATCTCCTTCTGCTTTTGTTGCCTGTACTTCTGAGGCCATATCAGCAAAATCATTGCCCAGACCAATGTCTTGAAGTACACTGCCTGTGTTTTATCCTAGAGGCTTTACGGTTTCAGATCTTATGTTTAGTGTTACCCATTTTGAGTGGATTTTTGTGCATGATAGGAGATTGTTCCAATTTCACTCTTCCACATGTGCAGATCTACTTTATCCAGACCTGTTTATTGGCGAGACTTTCTTTTCTCCATTGTGTGTTCTCAGCACCTTCATCAAATGTTAGTTGAATTTATTTCTGTACTCTGTTTTTGTTCTTCTTTATGTCTGCTTTTATGCTAATCTGTGCTATTTTATGACTATAACTTTCTCTCTCCCTCTCTCTCTCCCTCTCTCTCTCTCTTTCTCTCTCTCTCCCCCCCCCCCCAGGTATTTGTAGTCCCTGGGGTTGAACCCAGGACCTTGTGCACACTATGCATGTACTCTACTACTGAGTTGTACCCTCAACCCCTTGCTTATTTATTTTTTTATTTTGGGACAAGGTCTCACTAAGTTACACAGGCTGCCTCTGGCCTTAAACTTGTGATCCTCTTGCCTCAGCCTCCCAAGTCCCTGGGGTTATAGGTGTGCTGCATGGGGCCCAGCATTAGCACACTTTTAAATCATGCAGGGGACGCTCCCAGCTTTGTTCTGTTTGCTTAAAGTTGCATTTGTTTAGTGTCCTTTGTGGCTTCAAACAAATTTTAAAATATTTATCTTTGCAAAAAATGCTATTGGAATTTTGACAGATATTTCATTAAATCTGTAGATTGCTTTGGGTAGTGTGAACTTTTTTTTTAATAATATTAATTCTTCTAATCCGAGAACCTGAGTTCTCTTTCCATTATTTGGGTCCTCTTCAGTTTCTTTTATGGGTGTTTTATACTTTTCATTGTATTTATCTTTCAACTCCTAAGATTATTCATTGTTAGCGTGTAGAAACATTCATTTTGTATATTGATTTTGTATAGGGAAAGTTTCCTGAATTTGTTTAATAATTGTGACTAGCTCTTGGTGGAGTCCTTAGAGTTTTCTAAGATCATGTTATCTGCAAACAGAAACAGTTTACCTTCTACCTTTCAATTAGATAAATTTTCTGAGTAAAATTGTAAAATTAGCTTAAGGCAGTCTCAGCATTCAGTCCATCACAAGTAATCTTCTACTCAGAGGTGGGTGTCAAATTCTATTTATTTGTTTACTTATTTTTGTGGTACTTGGGGGTTGACCCCAGGGCCTCTCCAATACCTTCTAAGAGCTGTACCACGAAGCTGCACCTTCGGCCCTTTTTTAATTTTTTATCTTGAGACAGAGACTCACTAAGTTACAGAGGCTGCCTCTGGCCTCAACCTCACGATTCTCCTGTTTTAGCCTCCCGAGTCACTGGGATTACAGGCATGTGCCACTGTGCCTGGCACAATTTTTGAAGTGAGAAATTATGGTCTGTGTGAAAAAAAAAGTATTTAAAAAGGTATCTTTGGATGAATTTGAGGTACACCACAGGGAAGAACAGAAAATAACTTACCTTTTAAAGAGAAGAGACTTTTGGAGCTTTCTCAGAGCTCTTAAGAGAAAGAAAGCAATATAACTGGCAATTAATATGTTACAATCTTTCAAATAATGAGCTTGCCTCAATGTAGCTTGGCAGCAGTAATGCGTATCTCAAGAAGATAGTTAAAAATAATAAGAAAATTGCAGCATGTAAGAGTTATTATAGACTCGCGAGTCCAAACAGGGAGTTATAATGTGTGATCACTGGATACAATGTTCCACAATGAACGCATGCTGTGTGATCACTGGATACAATGTTTCACAATGAACGCATGCTCCAGAACTTTGTTTCCTGACCATGGTTTTGACATTTTTCTGGCTATCCCTGTTTGTACTTGTTTCTCCTTGCTTTGGCACAGTGGATTGGTAGAAGTGTTTTCTTATCACCTGAATGGAAGATTGTATAACTAAAGTCTAAAGTCACTTCAGTATGATTTATTAATATCACTTAGTGCTATTGATTCAAAATTAATTATTCCAACAAATCGATGTGTTTCTGTATTGTTAACAACTCAAAATATAGTTTGATGTAAGCATCTGCACATTTTCCATGAACAAAATAAGCTTTTGTTCCTTCAGCAACTACATAGGATAAAGTAAAACTTTATTCATATTTCCTTCCCTTGTGTAAAATGAGACAATTCTATATATTTTTGTCTTTTGTATTCCATCAATAACTTCCTTGCACTTAACAATGTCCATGATCTTCCAACTATATAGACTATTTCCCATGGAAATTAGGAGTTTGTTCTTATTGAACAGAAAACATTTCAGCTGGATTGAGCAAGAGAATTTAAACCAAGTGTCAATTGGAATAAAACTACATCATAGATAGAAAATTATGTTTCCTTGGTTAATATATTTAATATTCATAAAAGTGTGGTGTCACATCTAAAATATTTCCTCCCCAAGTGTAGACATAAAAAGTTGAGAACCTTAAACTTAGTGTAGACACAATCTACAGAGCACCAATGAACAAGTAGTGATTTCTTTAGAATTCCAAGGACCTATATGCACAGCTATTTACAATTTCTTTTGTCTACTCATCTATGCAGTGAATATCATGGAATATAAGATTACTTCAGGGTAAACTTTTGTCTTCAAGTACCAAAAGATCAAAACTGAAATTAATCCAAGTGTTGCTACATAATTTTATAAATGATATTAATATTAATATATAATTGTACTATGAAAATGGGAGAAGGATATGGCAGTCCACTCCTGAAAACAATCCTGCATAATCAGCCATTGAAAACTCTACAAGGGTTGCTCTGAGTGGGATGCAATTCAGTGGCACCTAACAACATATAGCTTACATTTTAAAAATTTGCCAAGATATTGCTATTCTATTTTGTTACTTATTCAAAGTATTTAATATATTATATATATATATATATATATATATATATATATATATATATGAACTATAAATTACTGGTGATGGTGGTTGTTGTTAGATGTCATTGAGTCAGGCCTGACTCATAGCAACCCTATGTACAACAGAACGAAACACTACCCAACACTGTGCCATGCCTGGCATTATGTCAGTGTGTCTCTGCTATTCATAGAGTTTTCAATGACTGACTATTTTGAAAGTGGGTTGCCAGGTCCTTCTCCCATTTTTGCAGTGCTGGGGATCAAACCCAGGGGCCTCAGAGAGCACAGAGCAGCACTACCAACTGAGCTAAATCCCAGCCCCTTGTATAAAATTGTTTCTTTCTTTTTCTGCCCATATAAGAGAATATAAACCCATATTTTAGTTCTCCATAGTGTTAGTCAAAACACTAAAACATGGCAAGTGTGGAGTACATGGTTATGAGTTCAACAGGCTGTTGAGAAATAGCTTAGTAGGTGGAAAAAGATTAATAAAGACAATCCCTGTAATTTTTTTGCCTAGAAGTTTTACAAATGTATTGGTAAGTCAGATCTTTAGTAGGTGAACAGAATAATACACTTTTAGTAAAAGAAAATCCGTATCTCCTTTTAAATCTCTAAATCCGATTCATCTTATAATTTTTTAATAGAAGATTTTTTTCATTTGTTAAAGTAATATTTTGGAAAAAGATGGTCAGCTCAGAAGCAGGTATAAATTAGCAAACACTGAGGTTTTCTTTTTTCATTTCTTTTTTTTTTTTTCTAGACAGGCTAATTAATCAATGATAGAAAGCTTAAGGAGTATCAGTAGCTAAAAAAATTCCAAGTATTCTAAATGGAGTCAATGCTATTGGTTATAATACCAAGATGGTGGGACCTGAGTGGCTCATCATTTAGTCCATGCTTGAACTTGCTCTGTAACGTAAGGTCGCTTTGGTCCACAGTGAGACGTGGACAACCCTCCCTCCCAAAGACAGTTCCACTCACACCATCAGTATCTATGAGACAAATTGTTGCAAATTATAGTAGATGCAGGCATTAATAGCTGAGATAAACCCAGAAACATTCCAGCCCAAACCTCAAGTTTTCTAGTCCAAAACTGTGGTTTGGATCAATTCTACATTGCTGGTGGAATGAGAATACGCTTTGAAGACTTCAGCGTTGGAAGCCACGAAGGCTTGAAGCCCTGTGGGTCTCTTCCTGTCTGTGGCAGTTCGGCCTGTGTCTAAAATTCTGTAAACCTCAGTCACTCTTGATGATGAAATGAATTAGAGGTGGAAAATGGCATCTGACACCCCATGGATCATTAAATTTGTGGCTACTGCAGTTTTTCATAGTGTTACTTTCCTATGAGAAGACAGAAGCTTGATGGTAATTTAGCTCATTGTCCTTTTGATTATTCCATATTTTCTCACTTCTTTGTAGATAAGGGATCACATAGAAAAACACAGTTGTAATAGATGAGCAAGAGATGAGGTTTTTTTTGACCCAAAGCAAGCTCAAAAGCATAAATATAAGTATATAAAGAATTTTAATAAACTTATTATGGAAAAACAAAAAAAAATGCAGCTTTAAAAAATTCTGGATATCCCACAAAGTAGTATATAAAAATACAGGGAAATTATTAGAATTTATTTTAATCTTGCAGGCCTGAAAATGCTTTTGGAATGATATCTGCACTAAGAAGAAATTTTGTAACTGAGCAACTGGATTTTATTCCATTTTTAAAGCACTATTTCCTTAAGAAGAAAGCAGGCTTAATTTTTCAGTGACACAGAAAATTCCTACCATTTTCACTTTGTTCCAAAATTATATTAATGGAGTTTTTGTCATGGGAATAAATTAAAATGGGGCATACGGCATGCAGCACGTGATAGCATTTCTGCGCCACATGATTTACAGGAAAACAATCTCATTTAGATCCCATCAGTGGCCGTGTGGCTGTGGCCAACACGGGGGACCACCTGCAGCCTGTGGAACCCTGCAAAGAACGGGTTCATTCAGTGAGAAACGTGATTGCTAGAGATTTCATTTAGAATTCTTCAGAACAAGTTTATGAAAGGATCGCTTATGTGTAGATCAGAATGGGGTCCATGCAGCCATGCCCAACTCACATTGTATTTAAGTCCCAGAGTTTTTGACTGAAGGATAAACTTATTGACAGAGAGACAGAGACACAGAGAGAGAGAGATGGAAACAGAGACAGACAGACAGACACAGACACACACACATAGAAAGAAGGGGGGAAGGAGGAGAGAAAGACTGACTTTGGCAGAGATAACCAAAACCCTAATATGTAAATATCAAGCTTTAGGGTCTCCTGCCTGACCCCGTTGCTCTCAGATGTGAGACTTTCGAATGTCAGGGATAACACATACCATTAAACTAGGTCTTTCCTAATCATACCCTTTACTCTTCAACCCTGTAATCTGCATGGAAGCCAACAATGGAAGTAAAAATAGGTCTAAAAGTGCATCACAGATTCGAACAAATCACATCCAGACACAATTATATACAGGCAACAGTAAAGTGTAGAAACAGGCATTGAAGTACTTATTCACACTCCATGAGTTTATAAATTTTGGAAGAATGGGACGTACGTTTTTAAAATGGCTCTTGGATTTGGAAGATTGCTTTTTGTTGTATGGATTTTTCCCATACCAACTCAAATTATAATGTGAATCCATATATGTCAAACCAAAGCTTATTCAAGAAAATTAAAAATCTCCCCAAATTTACCCTCTTGAGGTATTCTAAGGGTAAACCAAAGTAACTGTTATTCTGCCTAGTATTTGATTATAGCTTAACACTAAGTTGACTTTCAAAAAAAATTCTAATGAAAATAATTCTGAAATCTCATATTTATCTTCTTTTCTAAATCATAAGTGCAGCACACAGATGATGGGATGGAAAATGGAGGAAGGAATGGAAAGCACAAGATAAAGGAAGTTTTCCGTTAGCATCACGGTAGTCAACAAGTTTCAAACATTGTTTCTCTGGGTCTTTGAAATTTATGCTTTTAGCTTTAATGCTGCAAAGGACACAAAGCCACCCACTGGGTATAGTTGTCACTGTCACTCTCAGCAACACCTAGATTTTAAAAAGAGGAAGAAAATAAATAGCTTCACAAACACACTCTGAGAGCGATGCTTAGGAGCCAACGATCCCAGCGAGAGACTCAGCACCAGAGCCAAGGGAAGAGGAGACCGCGGGGCGCCGCGCAGGGCGAGGAGGGAACAGAACTCACTCTGGGGTAAATACAACAGAAATCGCAGCAAGGCGCTTGGCCACTGCCCTGTGCCTGGCAACGACACTGAGGGCAGCAGCGGCCGGAGCGGCCTCCTCATTAGCCCTCGCCCAGCAGAGGCGGCAACTCGTTTGGCCCATGCTGCACCTCCACCAGACGGCCTCACATGGGGCCTGCGCTGGCTTAGCGTCACGTGGCCAGGGTGGGGACTACCTGGACTCCAGTACCGCTGGGGGCCAGGCGCAACCGGGGGGGTGGGGTCCTGGCGCAGCACCCGGCAGCACCCAACCTGTGGAAAGGGGAAGCAGCATTCCACGTATTTCCAATTTATTACTACTGGAAATAAGATGAGGTGGAAAAATGCCACGAAGCTGAAAGCAAAGGGAAAATGCCAGAAATCTCTTGTAATTGCAGCAGAGAACAGAGTCCACAATGGCAATTTTTTTTTTAACCTCAGGATTGTAATAAAAAGTCAATGAAGCAGGGGATGTCAATATAGTCTAATAACAAAGAAGTGAAATTTTAGAAGGCCCTTCTTATTCACAGGGAATGTTAAAATATAGAGAAATAGAGAACGAATATTAATGTCAGATAGAGGAATAGGCACACAAAGAAAAATAATATATATACATATTTTAGAAAAAGAAACTGAAAGTCACAGCACTGGTGGATACTGTGGTTTTGAGAAAAAGGGGATTTTCAAAATTGAATCTAGGTTCATTTATTTTAAATCTGCAGTAATTCTACCAAGGGCTGGATATGAAAGGAAGAGAACGGGGCTGACACCATTTTTTTTTCTTTTCAAGGAGGAAAAATCATGTTCAATATTTTAATCACTGATTTTTAAAATCATATTATGTTACTATGCATTATTACCTTATTATGTTTTATTCCTTGAAAAAATTTCAGAACTAGAGTACAGCCTCAAATGTGTCCTTTTGTTAATTATTTAAAAGTTTCTGTGAATTACAGAGCAAACAATATACTATCTATTCTAAAAGAAAGAAAAATTTTATTTTTATTCCTTTATTGTATACATATAGGTTGCTTTTATGTCAGTTATAAATGTCATTATTTTATATGTAAGCTAAGTTTTCATGTCAATATAGTATGTTAAATAAGTTATGTAAGTTGTTTTAGAGTTTCTTTTCTATCTTGTATCCTGAAAATGTGTATTCCACCTCAATCCAAAGCAACAGATGGAAAGACAAAAATGTTTATAAAAAAAAAACAAAAAAGCTCGAGGAGCTTTCCTATCACAACATTTTCAGTTGCAAAAATCTATTTACTTTATATTTTAAAACTTTGAATAAAACATTAGTAAATTACACAACTCTCTAAAGTAGCGGCGATAACATTGTGAAATCTGAATTTTAGGGAACAGATCGGGGGCAAAAAGGCACAGTTGTCAGTTTCCCCTCGTTTCAGAGATGAATGGCTAGTTGTTGCCAAAGTGTTCTGTTCTCCTTCCTCATCTCCATTTGGATGAAGTTTGCAGATGTCTTTAGGCCAATGGACCATAGGGAGCTTTCCCTGTGCAGTGAATCCCGTTATAGGACATTTCTCTCCAGGCATTTCTATTCCTGTTCATCACTGACATGTGGCTTATCGGCCACTTAATCATCCTGGTTTATATCAGCTTATAGACATGTTAGGGAGCATTGCTGTGGATGGCTCTGTTTACTGGAATATTTTTAAAAGGAAATATTGCCATTATCATATTCTTTCACTTATTTAAATAGTAAAATTATTAAATAGTAAAAACATACTGCAAAAAATAGTAAAAACATATTGCAAAATTGCTTTGTAAGGGGAAGAATCATGGCGTACACACAAACATGAAAGAAACCCAAAACTCAGTCAAAAATAAATCAGAAACCGAAAATACTTTAAAAAATCACTGATATTTTCAAATCAGTTCCCTTTGGCTTTCCATTTTAGAGGTAGAGCTAATATAGTGTTAGGTGCCGTCGAATCAGGTCCAACTCCTAGCCACCCTACATACCACAGAACAAAACCCTCCCCAACACTGTGCCATGCCCAGTGTTATGTCAGTGCTTCCCTGCTATTCATATGGTTTTTGATGGCTGATTGTTTCAGGACTGTTTCAAGAGTGAGCTGCCAGGTCCTTCTCTCGTTTATGTGGTGCTGGGGATCAAACTCAAGGCCTCAGGGAGCACAGAGCTCTACTAACCGCGCTATACCCCAGCCCCAGGGCTAACGTGGGTAAGCATACATGGCGGGGGGTGCACACTTGCATGAAAGTGATTACCAGGACTGACGGCAACAGTTCTTCCTGACTGGACGTTTCAGCCACATTTGACATAGCGAGTGCCTGCAACAGTAATCTAGCTGTAGTGTTAGCAAATTAGGCCAAGCCTGCGTGGTGCACCACAGGTGTTAGAAGTTGAGCACAGGCTCAGGCGCAGAGCGGGTGGGCTGTGTTGAAGCGCCACCTACTGAAATGTCGAGCCGCCCAAGCCTGCACTCTCTAAGCTGGCTTTTACTACAGGCTAAACTGGTTCAGGGGGAAAAATTCCAGTACAGATGAAATCCTATTTTTGGCAAGCAGGGCTCTAGAAGTGTGTCAGCCTCCAGCTTCACCGATGGCAGCAGGCTGTCTGTTGTGGGTGCATTTGCAATCTCTCTTTGCTACAGAGGAATATAAACCAGAGAGAGCATCAGCTAGCATGTGCACAAACTGGGTCATTTATGGGCGTATGGAAAGAAGGGAGAGGAAAGAGGAGAGGCAGCTCTCGATGGAATTTTCACATCTGCAAGATTGCATTCAGCATGAGACAGATCTGAGTAACGCAAGGACACCATCTCATGCATGCATGGACACACAAAAGACTATTGATAGATGTCGTTCATCATAAAGATGATGATTGACGCTTAAAGAGATTGATATGCACACATTCCTTTCTCTCTTCCCCAGATTTAAAGAAACCGAAAGTAAACGCTCAAGGGAAGCTGAATATTCTGTCTCACTTTAAAGTGACAATAAGATTGTCCTCTGGCTGCGTGGCAGGTGGTACAGCTGGCTTGGGACAATCTTCTGCAACTGGTCATGAGATTGGTTCAGACGTTTTTAGAAGAGTTTAAAATATGCCATGTTGCATATCATAGTTACTGATAATAATTTTTTTCTTTCTAAAACAATGCTTTAAAAATAGAATAGCATTTTTTTTTCCTACAAAGTAGACTTGTTCATGGTGTGGAAGATCATTCAGTATGGTAAAAAGCATATGCACTTTTATTTTTATAATGTAGAGGAGGAGGCATTTTGTTCTGCTTTCTTTTAACTCAATTTTTAAAGTTAAAGAAGTATCAGATCCGTTCCTTATGGAACCATAGACTATCTATTTAAATAATGTACCACAGGCTAATTCCAACAGTGCTAATGTAGTTTTCTGAATCAAGATAATTTATTTAATATTTTTTAAGTAAACAAAGTTCTCAGGTCTGATATATTCCTAAATGTCTCCTTGGTAAATGTATACTTGCATGCTGTATGTAGAAGTATGCAGCAGTCTATGTGAGTGGAAAAGTCATTTATATACTTAGCTACTATGGTAACACATTTACATAGCTTCCCTTTGAGGCTGTGATATTTTATTATGCTGACTTTTAGACTCATAAACTTCTAAAGGTAATACCCCTTGTATTATCTACTCTCACTTCTCAAAATGGCCATGACCCTTTTATTACCTAGAATATTTAATTACTGAAGCCAAAATTAAATCATATGAAGGGCTTGTTTTAAAGCTACAAAAGAGAAAGACAAATTTCCGAAAATGGCTCTACCCTCTTCTTCAACTATAATTTGTATTATTATGCATTGTGTTTTCCATGAGGAAACAACTTGTAATTTTTTAAGCTTAAAAATATTTTCCCATGAAACATTTGCTCTATTTTTAAGCCATTGTCTTTAATCAGAATTGAAAGTTGCACCCTTTGGAATTATGACCCAAGTGCAAACTGGGGTTCTCTCTGGGGCCTCCACTAACATGCCCTGACTTTAAAAGAATGGATAAAGAATAAATCCCACAGAAGAAGAAACTTTCTCTTATTTCACAGCAGCACACGCTGTTTAAATCTGCCCTTGTAGAAGAATGTAATGATCAGAATGTACACTTGTTTTGGATTATAACAATGAACACCTAGATTGGAAACCCGCTCACAATGATAAAATGGACTGCGCTTCATAATCTTCTTCAGAGTCCCTGACGCCATATTGCCAAATCACTCACTCATGGGTCCAAACCAGAGACGGAATCCCCAGGAAATAAGGGACCCCGAGCCCAGGGTCAGAGTGCTCCGGCGTGGCTTGCCCAGTGGACAGAGACCACATTCACATTCCGACATCGAGGGCACCCTGCTCCTTTGCTCCCAGTTCCAAGGCAAAACAGTAACCCAAGTTAGCTGGTGTCTTCGGGCGACACACCAGGCATGAGCCCCTGAGATAAAATAAGCACCTAAACTGGTCAATCGAGGAGAGGTGCAAGGGTGCACTGAGGCAATTGTTTTTACCATTAGTCAATTATCTGAAATAGCTGCACACTCTTTACAAATCTCAAAATTGGCTTAATTTTCAGCCCTTGTGAAAAGACCAGCATGTAATCAGGACCTTGAGGGAATGGTTTTAATTGTATGTATTCTGGATTTCATTTAAAGAAATCTGGAAGGACTTTCAAGGCAATGCGATATTTTTCAGAGTGAATGAGAAATATACTTTAAATGATATTTGTCAGCTAACTTTCCTCTCGCAACACAATCACTAATTTGTTCGTAAACTCTGATTCCTGTCACCTGAAGTGCCCAGTGCTCTTGCAAAGAGGGTCCCATTAATCTCCGTGGAGTAATACCAGGGTGTAAGTCTGTGTAGTAAAATGAAATCTTAGGGTGAAGCACTTAAGAAAAGCTTCAGGAAAGTTTCATAGTAAAATGGAACAAGTCAAACTTAATTATCTGCCATGCATATATTTCAACTAACAACATAAATAAGAGCTTGCTGGTGTTGCTCTAGGCAATTACCATTGAGGGTCTAGTAATGCCGGCTAATAGTACAGCCCCAGTCAAAAGACAGGCCCTGCCTGACTCCATGGCGCATGCCTGTAATCCCAGAGAAGGGTGGCTGAGGCAGGAAGGTCTCACCTCTGAGGCCAGAGGCAGCCTGTGCAACTTAGTAAGATCCTGATTCAAGAAACAATTTTAAAATGGGCTGGGGGTGCAGGCCAGTGCTAGAGCACTTGCAAAGTGTGTATGAGACCCTGGGTTCAACGCCCAAGTATGGCAAAATAAAGATAAAAAAAAATAAAAGGCCCTGATTACCCTTCCCTTGCGCCAGCTACTCTGTGTGCCATGATTTTCTTAAACCCTTTCATGCGTTGATTTATTAGATTTTCTAAACAACACTATAAATATCAAGCTATTTTATAGATGGAGAAACTGAGGCACAGAGAAATTGAATATGTAAAAAAATAAATGATTACAAAGCAGAGCTCTTTTCGACTGTTTTTGTCCAGTATTGGTAGGGGGTGGGGGTGTTGAACCCAGGCCCTCCCACATGCAGGGTAGAGTTCTCCACCACTGAGCCACAACCCAGTGCCTTTTTTATTTTTTGAGTCAAGGTCTCACTAAGTTACGCAGCCCGCCTCTGGCCTCAAATTTGCAATCTTTGTGCCTCCGCCTCCCAAGCCACTGAGATTATAGGCATGTGTCATGTCCCCCCCCCAACTATTCTACAATCTATTGGTGGGAGATTTTTTACATGAATAATTCAATTCTTATATTTTGTATACATGAAAATTTGTGTTACAATAAAATCATAAATATTTCTTCTTCTCTAAAAGTTTTCTCTCCATATATATGATATTCTATGTGTTGTATATAGGTAAGAATTTACTTGGAAACAGTACCACTTATCACCCCCAAACACTTGGATTTTTGTATAGGACAGCAAAGTATAGCTAATTAAGTAGTTAAACTTTTGTAGTTACAAGTTACAAAAGAAAATTCTATAACCATTCAAAGACTATTACTCAAAATATGGTATATATAAAAAGAAAAATAAACTAAAATTTGATCATTCAAATAAAAATCAATTTGGCATTTGCTTGTAGTTATTCATATAATTTTTCTCAACTTCAAAGCAGCAACATCTAAATATTTGTCCAAAGTTCCCAATTTTGGTTTTTACTGTAGCTATTTAGCTTGTAAAGCACCACACTGGCCTAATTTTCAAGCTCTAGACCTTATTAGTGAAAAAATTTCCATATTTAGAAACTCACATTAGTACTTGATTCTTCACATACCTAATTTTTAGTGCCAAGCCCCTGATTTAAGTTCTTAAATGCATATTTCAGGCAGCCAACTATTTCTTGTTGTAATTGGATTAAGTTGTCTATTATAGATCATAAAGTAGATAAGATATGCCAAATCTGTTTACATAAAAGTTTAAGACCCTGAGTTACCATAGTTTCATTCAAGTTATTATCATAAGCCTACAAAACCCCTAAAGTCATCATTAGTAATTGGTTGGATTAGTAAGTTAGTTTACTAAATTAAGCAGATCAAAAATGATACCAATGATACTTTTTCTTGAATTACGAAAACTTGTATTTATAATAATCCTACCAGATTTGTGGCACAAAACATTGGCAACCACCCAAGTCATTCGATATCTAAATATTTTGCTTGAAAGATGGTAGGACTGAAGGTAGGCTTAGGAAACAGGAGGCTTATCCCATCCCCTGAGGTCAGGCAGCCCAATGTCACAGAAAACCCAGAATTCCTGGTTTCTGGGCTAGAAGACTCCCACCTTCCTTGTTGTGTTTAATTTTAAGCTGAACAAATGATGCTATGGCCTTCTGTCATGGAGCTACATTCAAGAGTCATTTGTCTGTTTAGGCTAAAGCCCATCCCTAAAATCTGGATGTGACTGTATTTGAGAAATAACCCCCGTGTGTATGTGCAGATTTATTGCCAGTGGCTTGAGAGTGGATGTGGAGTGCAGTGTGAGTCTCAGGAAGCTGTCCAGGCTAGGCAGGCTATGCGGCTGCCCTGTCTCTCCTCCTGGGGTCCGTTATCGGGTTTACCTGTACTGAAAACAGCAGCCAGGCTGGCCATTGCATGCTCAGATGAAGAGTCTATGCCCAACAGGAGCCATTGTTGCCAAGGGAGTCCTTGGAAGGGTTTTCTTGAATACAGGGTGCAGTCAGAATGGCTGCACTGGACACATCTGGTTGGAAATGGCACCTGGGGCCAGGGGGCCAAGCGCTCCCAGAGAAGTTATAGTGTGTTTGGAGGCCTGTGCTTAGCGCTCCTTCCCACTGCTCTCACAGAGAGGCAAATGGGGCCGCCTGGGGTCACGTCTTCTGCTTTCCTGCAGTGCTTCCTTCAACCCTGTCTTGCTCCTATCCTGGAACAGTTTGTGCCCTCTCTCGCCTTTGCTCTCCTTCTCTCAGACTCTAAAAAGGTGAGAGGGAGAGGAGGAGAGAGGAAGGGAGGGAAGGAGGGAGGGGGAAAGGGAGAGGGGGGGACGATATATTTATATATATATATATATATATATATATATATATATATATATATATATAGAGAGAGAGAGAGAGAGAGAGAGAGAGAGAGAGAGGAAGAAGAAGAAGAAGAAGAGGAGGAGGGGGAGGGGAGGTGCTATCTAGGTTTTTGTCACTCAAAAGGAACAGGGGAATAAATGTGGGGAACTCCTTGACCCAAACCACATGCATTCCCAGGCATCAAAGAATTCATGGGAAAACAAAGGGAAAGGGTTCCCCATAAATTTGTCCTTAACACTGTGTCAGAGAAAAATCGTTGAGACTGTATTAAAGGCATTGGCTTTCTCAATGACAGTTGATGTTTATTTTAGCATAAAAGGAACTTTGGCCCCTAACGTTATGAAACGTCTCCTGGGTGAAGCCTTCCCTGGGTTTCCCAAGAAAAACCCACTTCCCTCTCCCTCTTCCTGCTAAAATAGGGCTTCCCTTTTATCAAGACTGATGACACCACGTTGTGATTAGTTACTTACAAGCCTGTCCTCAGTAGCCCACTCCCACTAACAGCTCATTGTGGGCTACGCTGGTCCTTCTCTGTGGTACTGGCTCTGCCTACTCCGGATTCTCCTTTCCCCCAGCTCCAACAGGGAACGCATGCTCATCTTGGAAACCTCAGTTCCTCTACCAGGTGTGTACAGACCAGGAAGGTCTATTACTCCCTGACTCCCATTCCCTATGTAGAAGCAAACCCACTCCAACTTGCTCAGTGTGATTATCCAGCAATTTCAAGAACTACTCACTATGGAGCTTGGCAATACTAGGAACTTTTATAATCTAGAATTGTTGTTGTTGTTAGGCGCCATTGAGTCGAATCCAACTCATAGCGACCCTCATGGGGTTTTCAATGGCTGACTGTTTCGGGATTGCCTTGGGAGTGGATTGCCAGGCCCTTCTCCCATTTTTGCAGTGCTGGGAATCAAGCTCGGTACCTCAGAGACTGCAGAGCAGCGCTCTACCAACTGAGCTAAATCCCAGCCCAATCTAGAATTAGGAACGCAATATCCTGAAGTGGTCACTAGATTTTTAAGTTTCTGACTTAATCATCTTGTGGCATTTCAAATGGAATTTAATAGGTATTTAGTAAAATAGAACAAAATATAAATCAGGTTGAGCACATTAAGGGTTTCATTCTCTTAAGAACTAAGGAGAAAAATGAACCATCTAAATTTCAAGTAAAGGGGAAAGGAAAATAGATCCAGAAACATATAAGAAATGGAAGTTCCACTTCTACCTATGTCTTCATAATCATTATTACATACTAATATGTGGAAAACAAATGTGTTAGAGAACTACTGGTAACTAGAGCCTCTTTGCATTTGGAATATTCCACAGTCAGAAGGTAAAGGAAGAATTTTGGAAGCCAGACACTGCTTGGCCAATCATTTTGATGAAAATATTTGGGATTAATTTAAATTAGAGAGTAGTGATTTACTTATCATTTGGAATGCAGGTAAGATCTAAATGCTTTGGTCAATGGACATATAAGAGGCTCTGTTAACAAAGAGATAACATTCTGTAAGGCTGCCCCAAACATGCTCGTTTCACAAACATCTACGGTGTTCTTACTAGCTATTGGAAATCGTAGGAGCATTATACTGTTCTGTGAAGTCAGTATTACCAGTAACTCCGTGTTATAGATAAATATATATAGATAATATATAGATAGATATAGATAATATAGATATAGATAATATCATAATAATATAGATAATATAACATATAGATAATATAGATAAAAATATAGATAAATATAGACAAATAAAGAGGCACATAGCAGTAGTGCCCAAGGTGGTGTTTTTTTTAATCTAGGTTCCACAAATCCGTGATGACCTCCAGTCCCACGCCTTTTCCTGAAAATGACAAAATGTTGTTTTTGTTTATGACTGCGTAATTCTCCTTTGCATATGTATACCACAATTTCCTTACCCATGCATTCATTGATGGGCACCTACACTGGTTATATAGCCAGGCTACTGTGACTAGTGCCAGGATAAGCATGGGTGTGCAGATGTTTCTGACTTTTCCTGCTTTCATGGTTAGAATGTACAATTAAAAAGCTCACTGGAATGTAGACTAGTGATTCCTAGGGGCTGGAAAGGGCAAGGAGGAGGAGAAATAAAGGGAATTTGGATAACGGGTCAAAACGGTTAGGAAGAGTAAGTTCTAGCGAGGCACCTGCAGTTCACGGCAACCTGTCACACAGTTTATGAAGCACTCGGAGAGAGCAGCTTAAAGGTAAAGAAACGCAAAGAAAGGGGAAGTGCTAGTTGCTCTGCCTTGCTCAATGCATGCTGCATGCGTGTCAGATACCACACCACACCCCATTAATATGTGCAATTATTACATATGAATCAAAAAATTTAAAACATCTAAAAATAAAATAAAAGCATTCTCCTTTTGGCAGAACTACAAGGCAATATGGCTGTCATGTCTGACCGAGCTCCTCACCAGCCGCTAGGAGGTGAGCTTCAGAGCACCGCCTTCATTTGAACTCTCTAACCCCATTTCTCCTGCCCCAGGCCCACGGGCAGCTGGTCATCCAACTGCATGCATCTGGCTCCTGGCTGTCCCTCCCCCTCCATTCTTCTCTCTGTCCCTATGGCTATCACCTAATTCCTGCTCCATAGCTTTCTACTGGGTGACTCCATGGTCTCCAGGGTCCCAAGACCCATCTTCCCAGCTTCCATCACCCAGACCCTGGTCACCCTCCACACAGCTAGAGCAGTAGATGGACTTTCTAAGAGGCAAACTTAATCATCCCACTGTGCTCCTGAAATGCCACCATACTTTTCTTTCCCTATACCACCTTGGCGTCCCATCTCGACTGATCTGGGAAGCCAAGCAGGGTTGGCATGGTTAGTCCTTGGATGAGAGACCGCCTGGGAACACTGGATGCTATAAGCTTGGGAGAAGGACCTGGCAACCCACTCCCAAAACAATCTGAAGCAATCACCCATCGAAAACCCTATAAAAAACAAGAAGCACTCACACGGCATGGCACTGTGTTGGGGGGTGTTTTGTTCTGTCGTACACAGGGTCTCTATGAGTGGGACCCAACTTGATGGTGCCTAACAACAACAAACAACCTAATACTAACATCTTCATTGTGATATGCTAGTCACACTTATATAAAAGTTCAATTATTATAAATCATCACATTTAAATTATATTCAGAGCAATACTTCACTAATAAAAGTAAGTAATATTCAGAATTTTTGGAGGTACTTAACAGTATCTTTAACACATTTGTGGAATCATTTTAAGTATGCTTTTTGGAATATTAAAAGGATTGTTTGACTCATGCAAGCAGCTGAGGCGTTCAGTGGTAAACACAATCGAGTGCCATCATACGAACTTGCATAATTCTGTTGACAGCAAAATCCAACCCGAGCTGGAGTGTGGAGGGCAGTAGTTTGGCTCTGTGGTTGGTCAGATGCTCTTTTTATGACATTCTGCAAGCTTTGGAGGAGGCTGCAGTAGAAAGACCGTAAGATATGAATTTATCCTCTGTACCCAAGCCCATCAAAAAACCAGCGGAGAGATAAACCATCGAATAAGGATGGAAACAGGGGGGAAAACAAATGTGACTTCATGTCCTCAGGGTGCTCCGCAGGCTGTGAGGGAGAAAACCATGGAAGTTTAGAGATTGTGAATCTAAAGTTGATTTATTAAACAGTCAGAAGATTTCTGCACGATATACTCGCTGTAAATGCATAAAAAACCTGCAGGACTTCTCTGGAAATGTTTGTGTATTGATTTCATTGTTGCTTAAGTCAGATATGGATGTTTTCCTGTTATGCAAAATGCTGATGTGTACCGATTTGTGACTGGGTTTATGCCTTCAGGAATTCTCTGTAGGGCATGTAAGTAACCATATTGTAACAGTTTGAAATTGGAAGAACCTCATTTTCCATTTCTTTTCACTTACTCAGCAACAAAAAACTAAAGGCCAATGACAAACCTTCCCTCTTCCCCACTCATCTCATTCTGAAAGAAAACATTGCTGCATTAATATTTTGATAGATTGTATTTTGCCTTATGACCGCTATGCTAATTCTTCTCTATTTCAATTCTTTCTAGAACAAACAAACGAGACAACAACAGTAAGAACAACAAAAAACCCTACTCTCTAGAGTCTAATTTGACTCACCATGAAACACTATCTTGCAGGAAGACAGCTACCAGGTGATGTGCCCAACACATTTCAGGTGACATTGGTTTGAAATATTGTTGTTCCACACAGGGTTAAGTAAAACAGCAGGGTTTGCCTTTGGGGGAAATTTATAACACACACGAAAATTGCCCTACTTTTTCCTTTCAGTTCTGCACTCTCGGCTTCCAGGACCCATGTCAAGGTTTGCCGCATATCTTTATCTACACAGACGTCCCCACAGCAACTGTGACCATTTAGGAGATAAAGCAATGCATGTTCTCAAGTCTTTGGAACACAATTAACCCTGGAGTCATCTTTGAAAGAAAATACGTAAAGCTTTTGGGAAAGGAGACGTGGAGGGTGGAGCCCCGGGCGAATTTGTGACTGTTCAGGATGTCAGCTGCACGTTAGAATCTGGCTGACTACGATCTACTCAACAACAAAACTGTTGCAAGGGAAGGGATTAGATTCGAGAATATATGGTGAATTCTAATACTTAATAATTTTTGAAAATTTCATCAGGTCTCAAGTGTAATAAGGAGAAACTAATAAATGATTTGGGGAGATGGACCTTGCAACTCACTCCCAAAAATCGATCTACTCGATGCTGGTGAGACTTGAGTCTATCCGGGCTCATGGGCCATCTGTGTAGTTCGCACATCTGAGACACTAGAGCCTGCAATCCAGTGTGTGAACTGCGTATAGATATTTGAGCAATAAAATATTATATACACAGTGTTAGTATTTGTCAAATGTGGCATAAGATAACTTCATCTAATATTATATATTATTAAAAAAAAAAAAGAGCACCTGAGCGAGGAGCACATCTGCACACGTCTGTGACCCTCTGAGTCAACCGAGCTCCTAAGCTTTGGTTAATCACCTGCTTCAGGTGGGTTGGAGGGGCGCCCATCACTCCCAGGAGAGATTGAATCTAAGTGAGACAGCACTGCTTGGAGCCCGAGATAATGAGGGTTCCAAATCCCGTGCTACTCCGATTAACTCTGATCCTGAGCAAGTTCTCTAATTTTCCCAGGACTTTTACTACTTAGAGTAAAACAGCAATCGATCATCATTACGATCCCTAAGGTTTGCCTTTGGTGAGGAGTGAGTTACATCCATTTGAAGCTTAGCCTAGGACCTGGGACGTGAATGAGTGAATATTAGTATCTATTAGCTTATCAACCCAAATCATTTATTGTTGTTGTTGTTGTTAGATGCCCTGAGTCATTGTCCGACTCTTAGTGACCCTGCATACAACAGGTGAGACACTATTGTCAGTGCATCTCTGCTATTCATAGGGTTTTCAGTGGTGGATCAATTTTTGGGAGTGAGTTGCAAGGTCCATCTCCCCAAATCATTTATTAGTTTCTCCTTATTACACTTGAGACCTGATGAAATTTTCAAAAATTATTAAGTATTAGAATTCACCATATATTCTCGAATCTAATCCCTTCCCTTGCAACAGTTTTGTTGTTGATGAATCCTCATGCAAACTGCATCTGATTTTGTAGCCTACTAAAACTGTTTAAAGGGTGTGAGTTAGATTTGAGAATGTGGGATATACATATATTTTAGATCTTGTTGATATTGACTTGATTTGCAAAGAACTTGCTTCTTTGGGATTCCTAACTTTGTGTATATATTTATTTACTTTGCAGTACTGGTTGTTGAATTCAGGGCAAGTGCTCTGCTACTGAGCTATATCTGCAGTCCCTCTTTATTCTTTTATTTTTATGTTAAAGACAGGGTCTCACTAAGTTACCCACACAGGAGTTGAACCTGCTACGTAGCCCTGGCTGGCCTCCAACTCAAGAGCTTCCTGCCTCAGCCTACAGAGTGCTGGGATTATAGGTGTGTGCAATGGTTCTTAATGTGTATGTCTCTTGAATAGATGTCTTACATTTAGATGTGGCTTGAGTCTGTCCTCAGTCTGTGTCTTTGGCTTTTTTTCTTTTCTTTCTTTCTTTTGTTCCCCATGTTGGACTCCAGTATGCCCTAGATCCTCCTACAGGGAGCCCAGCTCACGTTCTTCCTTCAATAACCAGTTCTGTCCTGGTCCAACTGTCCCCACTGGCCGGTGAAGTTTTACCAATGTCAGCCAATGATGCATGCCCACTATTTGTTTTTCATGTATGAGGACCGTGGGCCTCATGGCTCTGATGGGACTGTGCTGGCTCCTGCAGACCAGCTGCCCCTGCTATTCTCCCAGCTCCCTGACCTCATTATGACAGAATTGAGAGGGAAGGCAGAGACAAACTCACCACCCGTCCCTGTCCTGACCAGCCCTGAACCCTGCTTTGCTCACAAGCTGGTGGGTCTCCGGCAGGACGTGTGAGGAACAGAGGGTTATTCTTGCAGCACAAAGATACCTGGCCTTCTCTTTGTGAGGAGAATAGGGCTAAGTGCGTGTAATTGCTGGCGCTGGTCCTAACCAGAAGCTTGAAGAACCAGAAAACCCATGACATATTTCTTGTCTTCTGTCTGAATGCTTTCACGCTGACATCGCCAGTGGTCAGTGAAGAACTACAGACTGTGTGGAACGGGGCTGAGAACAGAGACAGGAATGTCGCTGCTTCATCCAGCACAAATGTCTCAATTGTTTGACAGTTGCTGAGCAATGAGAAAAGATGCAGTCAACGCGGGATTTTTTGGTTTTGTTTTGTTTCATTTATAACCTGAACTCTTTAGGGAAACACCATGCTTGTCAGACATGGTAGAAGAGGCGTGGCCTCAGTGTCTGCCTTAGGGTCTTGGGATCTGGAAGGCATGCAACAACAACAACAACAAAATGATAAGGTAAAACAAGACTGTCATTAATACTTAGGGAGGTCTCTATTTATGTGTGCTAAGGCAAACTTGGGAGAAGGACCTGGCAACCTCCTCCCAATCAATCTGCCATTGAAAACCCTATGAGTAGCAGAGAAGCACTGACAAATAGTGTTTCACCTGTTGTACATAGGGTTGCTATGAGTTGGATACCAACTCAATGCCACCTAACAACAAGACAAACCAACTCAATACTTAGAAAATCTATTTGAAAATTCCAGAATATTGATGCTAAACATTTAATACGATATGAAGTATATCTCTCTATATTTTGAAGCGCCTGCAGCTGCACCACTGTGGCCTCCGATCCCGTCAGATCACAAAACTAAACAGAGTTGGGCCTGGTTAGTACTTGGATGGGAGACCGCCTGGGAACACCAGGTGCCGTAGGCTTGGGAGAAGGACCCGGCAACCCACTCCCAAAAAACAATCAGCCATTGAAAACCCTATGAATAGCAGAGAAGCACTGACAATAGTGTTTCGCCTGTTGTACGTAGAGTCACTATGAGTCAGATACTGACTCAACAGCACCTAACAACAACAACATTTTGAAGTTTCATGATTCCAAACATTTTAAGATTTAGAAGTTATTTCTAAAGGTCTCCAGCTATGAACTCTAAAACGACCAAAGTTTAAAGACTGAGACGCTGTCTTGAGTTGTGCAGATCACCTTGGCTTTGACTACAGACCTGTTCAGTCAAATTGTTCCTATTTTTTCTCTGGGAGGAAAGGCAGGTGATTTGCCAGTGATTTACAAAGTTACTCCAGGAAAAGAAATTTATAAACTATATAAATGAATGAAGAGGGGCGGATTGTGAAGAATTGCAATATATTTGAGATTTTTTTTCCGCCCTCTTGCAAATTAATAAGTGAGTCCACTGAGGTTTCCTAGATGGTAGCAGAAGACATGAGATTCCTGGTTCAGAGACAAAAGACATTATGACTCAGAGCACAGCAAATAGCACAGACATCATTTTTATTCTGAATCCTCTTGCTGCCTAACTCCTATGTGGATGATATTCAAGGGTCCTGGTAGAACCTGCAGCACAGTGAGTTTGTGTCATAGATGAGGAACCTTGAACTCAAGAAATCAGATGTCATAGGGGCTTTAAGCATATTCACCTCATGCCAGAGAGGGGAACCACCTCCACCTTCCACGGGTGTCTGCTCTACAATTATTCTGGGAATGACAGTCGCCTATGTTCATGAGACTTAGAGAAGAGAGAGAGCCGTGAACAACTGTTAAAGAGGAAGGACCTCACCTGACTTCTCCTTCCCTCTGGTCTGTCTTAGCTTAGCCCTAGAAAGCCAGCTGAACACTTCAAATAAAACCAGTTGCTGGTGCTATTGCAGTTAACATAAATGATTGGCTGTTTAGTCGTATTCTGTTTCTTTGGTCTTCCATCATCACGGCTCAAGGTCCTTAAGACAAGCAAACACTCAACGCAGGCAGTCCTGGCCTCTCCAGACGCTGTCGCTCTGTCCTTCCGTAGCCTCTGATTTCTGGCAGTGCCACCTCCTCTCAGTTCATTTCCCAGGAGCTCTTCCCTGACACGGTGTGGTGCACACATGGTTTTCTTTGGGGATTTTTTCTCTCTGCATCCTCACCCAGTTAACTCTAGGTTATCCTTCTCTGTCCCTTGCTGAAGCAAGTCCCCTTTCATTCTTTGACCAGGTCCCTTTCCCTGAGTCTGTGTTCTCAGAGGATATACCTCTCTATCACCGCTCTTGTCACTGGAACAGTTCTACATCTTTGCATGATTATTTGATGAGGGTCTTTCTTCACCACCAGAATATAATTTATACAAAATTACAGGTGAGTCTATTGTTACTTGCCAGAGATTATCAAAATGCAAGCTATATGGGAGGCACACAGTAAGTAATTGATGGCCTAAGAAATGAAAAACCAGGAGCAACAATTAAGAAATTAAATACATGTCGACTAGAAATAGGTCAAGGAATTATGAAACAAAGAAAGGAAGGAAGAAGGAAAGAAAGAAGAATGAGAAAGAGGAGAAAAAGACCCTTGTTTGGTAAAAACAACAAAACCCTATTTAGTAAATATTTGGAGTGTGCTAAGGACTGTGTTAAGATCTGTGTAAGCGTTGCCTCAGAGACAATCCAAACAATGAATCATTTTGATTTCTATTCCATAGGTGGGACAACTTAGGCATATAGAAGGTCAGGATCATAGCATGCTTGGGGTCTTTGACTTGAACTTAGGTCTGTCTGGAGTGAAATTGGATTACTTTAGAATTTTCAAGCCCAAGAGAATATTTTTCTTTTTCTGCAGTACTGGGGGTCAGAACCCAGGGCCTCACACAGACTTTGCAAGCACTCTATCATGTAGCTGCACCCCCAGCCCATTTTTTAATCATTTATCTTGAGACAGAGTCTTGCTAAGTTGCACAGGCTGCCTCTGGCCTCAACCCAGCCATCCTCTTCCCTCAGCCTCCCAAGTCGCTGGGATTACAGGTGTGCACCACCACACCCAGCCCAAGATCATAATCTTGAAGTGAGCATTTTGGATGATACAGAATGCCTGAGAGCTTTTGAGAGGCAGCTCATGTGGTCACAATGGTTAAGTATAAAAATAACTCAGCACCATTAGATCAATCAAGGCAGAAAACCTTGATTAAAATAATCAAGTAGGGTAATTATTTAATGAAGAATTTTTATTATAAAGTAATGCTTTGATAAAAATAATTTATGATGACTTTATTTATTTATTTACTTATTTTTTTGCAGTACTGGGGGTTGAACCCAGGGCCTCGTGCCTGCATGCTCTCCAAGTGCTGGACCATTGAGCTGCACCCCCAGCCCATTTTTTTTACTTTTTTGAGACAGGGTCTCATTAAGTTACGCAGACTGCCTCTGGTCTTGAACTTGTGATCCTCCTGATTCCGCCTCCCGAGCTGCTGGGACTACAGACAGGCACCACCGTGCCCAGCTCACAAAAATGACTTTACTTTTTGAATGGGCAAGAGAGAGCAATGGGTAGTGTCCTTCAACTTAGTATCCTAATGACAAATTGAGCAATTTAAATTCTCAGCCTAATCTTCATTTAGAGACATTCAGTCCTGTACTATAAAAGCAAACAAGTGTATCAGTGACAGAAATAATAGGTAAGAGGAATATGAAGATCATTTTAACTGATTCAGAGGTTCTGTCCAGGTCAAGGGGGTCAGCAATGTCCACTATATGTCTACACAGGCTCTGCCACACCATCAAGCCCTGTAGGTTCCCCCTGCCCTGCAACTGGACTCCGTACTATTCTTTGTCCATTTACAGAAGAGGAAACAGCCACTAAGTAACTTAGCCTTTTTTACAAGGTCACGCCCCTAGTACAAGGAGGCCAGGACTCATCCACTACAAATCATAGGTTCTCCAACTTCCCACGTTCCCCCAGGACTGATGATGGAGGACAAGACCTGAGTAGCACCTCCCACTGTGGCAGGCAGAGTTAGGAGTCTGAAGAAGCTTGAGAAAAAAAAAATCATTTCACTAACCTCCCTTAGTTTGAACATGGTTTTAACTCTGTTTACTGTGCTCTACTTTATAAAGTACTTTGCATGCAATAATACCAATTTGTTATCACCATCGCCCATCAAAATTGGCACCGTCACTGAAGTGAGGCATGAGAACTCACTGCCCAACACTGCCCTGTAGGTGACAGAGCAAGAACAGGACACCGTGCCTTAAACACTCTGTAAAACACTGGTTTATTGAAGCAGAGTTGGAAACACTGCTTTAGAAGAAAGCTTGGGTATTCCTAAAAGTTAAGAAGAAAAAAGCTGAATTTGAATGAGGAAAGGAAGGTATTAATAACTCAACAAGATCTGACTTTCAAGAACTACCTACTCTTTTAACTTTACAGTTAAAAGAACAGAAATAAAATTAAACTTTGTTTTTATATTGATTGCTATTCTATTATAATTTCATTACTCTCAATTCATATTCTTATTATTGGTAATTAATTTTAAGTAGACATCGATGGTCCCAAACACACACAAAAGAAAATCCAAGTAAACCTTTTCCAACAATTGTTATCAAGAAACTGCTAAAAGTCTAATGGCCATTGTAAGAGCATATTGTTTCTAGGAAACATGTAGTGTCTTAATTAAATTTAAGTATCTTCAAGTCAAATTGAAAAACTCAATGTTTTTATTATTTACAGGAAGCACATATCTGTGATATGTATGAACTCTCTTCCTATATAAATTAATTCCTAAAAGCCTTCATTAGGGTCAGAGTAGATTACTAGCTGCCTTGCCAGTTTAGAAGAACATTTGATTTCACAATTTTTTGAATCATGTGGAAATCTCTGTTGCTAAAGTGCTAACAATATATCTATTTCCATCCCAGTCAATGGAAAATGTTTTTTAAAAATAGGTCAAAATCTGGCAGTAATTTCCCAACTCAGGAAATTAATGGCACACATAGTCAAGATTAAGAGGCAAGAGATGAACATAGAGGCATAAATTTCCAAAGCTTCTATTCTGCTAAAGTTCATCTGGTGATATTAAAACAAAGGAGGGTGTAATAAGTTTCCTAAGTTATGGTCATTACAGTTAGCATCATAATAATGATTATGTCCTAGAAATTATTTTTTAAAAGTTGTTGTTGTTGTTGCTGGGTGCCATCGAGTCAAATCTGACTCATAGCGACCCTATGTACAGCAGATCGAAACACTTGCCGATTCTGTGAAGGCACTCAAAAGACTACTGGGAAAGAGTTGCCTCCTCCAAGTAGAGTCTACCGTGATGAGGGAAATGGAGTAAAACCCCAGGGTGCTCAACGTGATGATGTGACACGACTCAAAATGAGGAGAAACAACTGTAAACATCCATTAATAATTGGAACATGGAATGTACGTAGTATGAATCTAGGCAAGTTAGAAATTGTTAAAAGAGAAATGGATCGCACAAACATTGACATTCTAGGCATCAGTGAGCTAAAATGGACCGGCATAGGCCATTTTGAGTCAGACAGTCATATGGTCTACTATGCTGGGAATGATAAACTAAAGAGAAATGGGGTTGCATTCATCATCAAAAAAGACGTTTCAAGATCTGTCCTGAAATACAATGTTGCCAGTGATAGAATAATATCCACAAGCCTACAAGGAAGGCCAGTTAATATGACTATTATTCAAATTTATGCACCCACCACCAAGGCCACAAATGAAGAAAGGGAAGATTTCTACCAGCTTCTGCAATCTGAAATAGATCAAACATGCAATCAAGACATACTGATAATCACTGGTGACTGAAATGCAAAGGTTGGAAACAAAGAAGAAGGCCCAGTAGTTGGAAAATATGGTCTTGGTGACAGAAATGAAGCTGGAGATCGCATGATAGAATTTTGTCGGACCAATGACCTTTTCATTGCAAATACATTTTTTC